>SJYX01021955.1:525207-540497 GCA_006410675.1 Oreotragus oreotragus
GATGGGAATACCAGACCACCTGACCTGCCTCTTGAGAAACCTATATGCAGGTCAGGATGCAACAGTTAGAACTGGACATGGAACAGCAGACTGGTTTCAAATAGGAAAAGGAGTATGTCAAGGCTGTATATTGTCACCCTGCTTATTTAACTTATATGCACAGTACATCATGAGAAACACTGGACTGGAAGAAGCACAAGCTGGAATCAAGATTGCCGGGAGAAATATCAGTAACCTCACATGTGCAGATGACATCACCCTTATGGCAGAAAGTGAAGAGGAACTAAAAAAAACCTCTTGATGAAAGTGAAAGTGGAGAGTGAAAAAGTTGGCTTAAAGCTCAACATTCAGAAAATGAAGATCATGGCATCTAGTCCCATCACTGCATTGGAAATAGATGGGGAAACAGTGGAAACAGTCTCAGATCTTATTTTTGGGGGGCTCCAGTCACTGCAGATGGTGATTGCAGCCATGAAATTAAAAGACGCTTATTCCTTGGAAGGAAAGTTATGACTAATCTAGATAGTATATTCAAAAACAGAGACATTACTTGGCCACAGAGGTCCGTCTAATCAAGGCTATGGTCTTTCCAGTGGTCATGTATGGATGTGAGAGTTGGACTGTGAAGAAAGCTGAGTGCTGAAGAATTCATGCTTTTGAACTATGGTGTTGGAGAAGACTCTTGAGAGTCCCTTGGACTGCTGGTGGTCCAACCAGTCCATCCTAAAAGAGATCAGTCCTGGGTGTTCATTGGAAGGATTGATGCTAAAGCTGAAACTCCAATACTTTCGCCACCTCATACAAAGAGTTGACTCATTGGAAAAGGCTCTGATGCTAGGAGGGATTGGGGTCAGGAGGAGAAGTGGATAACAGAGGATAAGATGCCTGGATGGCATCATCGATTAGACGGACGTGAGTTTGAATGAACTCCGGGAGTTGGTGATGGACAGGGAGGCCTGGCATGTTGCAATTCATGGGGTTGCAAAGAGTCAGACACGACTGAGCGGCTGAACTGAACTGAACTGAACTGAGCAACTTTCACTTTAAATAATGTGCAAAGAAAGTCAAACCAATTTATTATTGTACTCTTTCACTTGTGTATGTGTGTGAATGGATCATTGAATTGACTAAAGTTACTTGATCCATAACATGCTTTGAATATGTTCTTATCCTTTAATAATTCCTCAATATTAAGTACCTATTATACTTATATAAGTATAATAGATATAAGTGGAGAAGGAAATTGCAACACACTCCAGTATTCTTAACTGGAGAATCACATGGACAGAGGAGCCTTGTGACCAGAATCCATAAGGTTGCAAAGAGTCAGACACAACTGAAGCAACTGAGCATGCACATACTGTATAAGATTTTCACATTTACTGTCTACCTATATTATTACCTTCCTGTGAGGCAAATGAGAGTACTTCTATCATTTTATCTGTTAGATGACAATACTGACACTCAGAGATCAGTTGACTTATCTGTTATACAGCTTTTAAATAAGAAGCAATTAAACAAACTTGAACCCTGATCTTCTTAGGGAAACAGTTGATCAGTAGGAAAAATTGAGTACTGAATAGAAAGTAAAAGTACCTTTGTGATAATGAAAGACAGGCAAGGACTGGTAAATGAAATCATCTTCTTCTCCAATAAAAATAGAGCATTGAAAGTTAACAATTAGAAAAGTAATATATCAGAGGAACCAGGAAGGAAAAGTGGTTCTTGACTCTAGCGAGATTTGATTGAGTATATCTAATAAATGTGTGAAATCTCTCTTTCTCATTCTCCTCTTTATTATCATCTATCTATATATCTATACTTAGCTTTCATTTTCATCTAGCTAGTGGAAACAGTGTCAGGCTTTATTTTTGGGAGACTCCAAAATCACTGCAGATGGTGATTGCAGCCATGAAATTAAAAGATGCTTACTCCTTGGAAGGAAAGTTATTACCAACCTAGATAGCATATTCAAAAGCAGAGACATTACTTTGCCAACAAAGGTTCATCTAGTTAAGGCTATGGTTTTTCCAGTGGTCATGTATGGATGTGAGAGTTGGACTGTGAAGAAAGCTGAGCGCTGAAAAATGATGCTTTTGAACTGTGGTGTTGGAGAAGACTCTTGAGAGTCCTTTGGACTACAAGGAGATCTAACCAGTCCATTGTAAAGGAGATCAGTCCTGGGTGTTCTTTGAAAGGAGTGATGCTAAAGCTGAAACTCCAATACTTTGGCCACTTCATGCGAAGAGTTGACTCATTGGAAAAGACTCTGATACTGGGAGGACTGGGGTCAGGAGGAGAAGTGGTCGACAGAGGATGAGACGGCTGGATGGCATCACCGACTCGATGGACATGAGTTTGAGTGGACTCCGGGAGTTGGTGATGGACAGGGAGGCCTGGCGTGCTGTGATTCATGGGGTTGCAAAGAGTCGGACACGACTGAGTTACTGAACTGACTGAACTGATCCATCCATCCATGACTTCCTGTCAGACTTTCATGTCACACAATTCTTTATTACAATTTTCCTACTTCTCCAGCTTTACCTGACTTAATGGCAAATAATGAACAAGGACTAGAAAAGGAAAGAGTCGATGTTATAATCTTGGACATTAAAAACAAGTCATTAGCATCTGAATGATAGAGGGTTGTGGATATTAATTTTATGAAAAGAATCATAAATTCCATTCAGTGTGAAGCAAATTGAAAAAAAAGCTGTATTTTTAATGGTTTAACCAGCTGTGAATTGAAGGACATGTAATACACATGGAATTTATTTTTTATATTTTTTTCAGCATATGCAAAGACTTAGTTCCCCATCATCACTCACGGCAGTTGTTCAGCTAATTTTTGGCAGGTTGTAGAAACAATGTCTCCACCATCATCAAGTGGCTCATTTCATTTATATAATGAACAGCATTTTGCATTCAAAAATAAAAACAGATATCAAATGGATTGCAAAAATACAAAGACTGCACAATGAAGTGGAAAGCCACTAAATTATTATCCACCAGCTTTTCCATTTTATTGCCCCTGTGAATCAAAGTGAACAATTCCAGATGTTTTAGGGCTTCTGATAGATACAAGAAAATCTTCATCTCTATCACTCTCTTTGGTCAAATAGTTCCTTATTATCCAGCATTATTCCTACTTGCAATTGCTGAAGAAAGAAATGGCTTATTAATTATAGTTTTCCAGGCCACCAAAAGTCCACATTTGTCCCATCAACTTTGTTCTCTAGTTGATCTTAACATTTTTTCATAAAATGACCCTTATTTAAGTTGTCATTATCCAAGGTCTCAATTATAATCTACTTAAGAAAATTAAAGATATTTTGCGATTCAGTCTCCCTTCCCCTGGGTCCTGGTGCACATGTTCTGTCTGTAAACCCTCTTAAGAGTTTATTTCCCAGTTCTGTGTAAGTTCTGGTAACTCTACGGTGGGGTTAATGGTGACCTCCTCCAAGAGGGTTTATGCCATAACCAAATCTGCTGCACCTAGATCCCCTGTCCCTGTGTCAGTCCACTACTGACCTGTACCTCCACAGGACATGCTCAAACAGAGTTCTGCCTCAGTCTCTGGGGGGGGCGGGGGTCCCTGGGTCCTGGTGTGCGCAAGGTTTGTTGGAGTCATTCACCCTTGGACATGGGGTATCTCATCACCGCCACTCACCCCAGTGCTGTGCACACAAAGATGGGCTCAATAAAGGACAGAAATAGTATGTACCTAACAGAAACAGAAGATATTAAGAAGAGGCGGCAAGAATACAGAGAATAAGTATACAAAAAAGATTATGACCCAGATAATCACATGGTGTGATCACTTACCTAGAGCCAGACATCCTGGAATGTGAAGTCAAGTGGGCCTTAGGAAGCATCACTATGAACAAAGCTAGTGGAGGTGATGGAATTTCAGCTGAGTTATTTCAAATCCTAAAAGATGATGCTGTGAAAGTGCTGCACTCAATATGCCAGCAAATTTGGAAAACTCAGCAGTGGCCATCAGGTTGGAAAAGGTCAGTTTTCATTCCAATCCCAGAGAAAGGCAATGCCAAAGAATGCTCAAACTACAGCACAATTACACCCATCTCACATGCTAGTAAGGCAATCCTCAAAATTCTCCAAGCTAAGCTTCAGTAGTACATGAACCGTGAAGTTCCAGATGTTCAAGCTGGTTTTAGAAAAGGCAGAGGAATCAGAGATCAAACTGCCAACATCCGTTGGATCATGGAAAAAGCAAAAGAGTTCCAGAAAAACATCTACTTCTTTATTGACTATGACAATAAAGTGTTTGACTGTGTGGATCACCACAAACTATGGAAAATTCATCAAGAGATGGGAATACCAAACCATCTGACTTGCCTCTGAGAGGTCAGGAAGCAACAGTTAGAAGTGGTCATGGAACAACAGACTGGTTGTAAATTGGGAAAGGAGTATGCCAAGGCTGTATATTGTCACCCTGCTTATTCAACTTATATGCAGAGTACATCATGAGAAACACTAGGTTGGATGAAGCACAAGCTGGAATCAAGACTGCTGGGGAAAATATCAATAACCTCATATATGCAAATGACACCCCTGTTATGGCAGAAAATGAAGAACTAAAGAGCCTCTTGAGGAAAGTGAAAGAGGAGAGTGAAAACATTGGCTTAAAGCTCAACATTCAGAAAACTAAGATCATGGCATCCAGTCCCCTCACTTCATGGCAAACAGATGGGGAAACAGTGGCAGATTTTATTTTGGGGCGCTCCAAAATCACTGTAGATGGTGACTGCAGTGATGAACTTAAAAGACACTTACTCCTTGGAAGAAAAGTTATGACCAACCTAGTCAGCATATTAAAAAGCAGAGGCATTACTTTGCCAACAAAAGTCTATCTAGTCAAATGTACTGTTTTTCCAGTAGTCATGTATGGGTGTGAAAGTTGAACTATAAAGAAAGCTGAGCACAGAAGAATTGATGTTTTTGAACTGTGGTCTTGGGGAAGACTCTTGAGAGTCCTTTCGACTGCAAGGAGATCCAACCAGTCCATCTTAAAGGAGATCTGTCCTGAATATTCATTGGAAGGATTGATGTTGAAGCTGAAACTCCAATACTTTGGCCACCTGATATGAAGAACTGACTCATTTTAATAGACCCTGATGCTGAGAAAGACTGAAGGTGAGAGAAGGGGATGGAAGAGGATGAAATGGTTGGATGGCATCACAGCCTCAATGGACATGAGTTTGAGTAAATTCTGAGAGTTGGTGATGGACATGGAGGCCTGGCATGCTGCAGTCCATGGGGTGGCAAAGAGTTGGACACGACTGAGCAACTAAACTGAACTGAAAGATATATTTTTAAGGCATGAGTTATCATGGCATTTGATTCACTATTCCTAATCCTTTCTAACTAGAGACTTACAAAGTACGTTTGTTTATTTGCTGGCCAGTTTTGGGAACAGGGTATGCCAATGTTATTTGGCTCTAATGACCTCAATGAAAAATATCATTCCTTTCAATAAATAGGGGTAATTGGTTTTCAAAAGAAGCACTCTGGCTTCTGATTAGGGGCCTTATTTGGCTTTTTAATTTCCTTGTCATAATTTTTAAGATCTCTCTTGTTTTGATGATCAAATTGAGATAAGCTGTATTCATTCTTAAACATGTATCCAAACTCTTGCTTATTAGTAACAAAAAATTAAAAATTTTCTTTTCAGATCATATTAATATACTTTTTATTCAAGAAAAAAGAAAAATCCATCTCTGAAAGTCCTATAATTACTTTTAAATTATTTGCATGAATGTTTGAAATTTAGGTTAGAAATATATGACAAAAGTANTTATTAGTAACAAAAAATTAAAAATTTTCTTTTCAGATCATATTAATATACTTTTTATTCAAGAAAAAAGAAAAATCCATCTCTGAAAGTCCTATAATTACTTTTAAATTATTTGTATGAATGTTTGAAATTTAGGTTAGAAATATATGACAAAAGTAATTTATTTCTAATTTAAGTATACAATTTTAATGCATTATATTAAATCTTAAAGGTACTATTTATATACAGGTAACTGATATAGAAATAATTAAATGTTGAAAATTATACTGGGTATTTATATTTTTTCTAACCTCCCTTTAGATGTAGTCTATATCCTAAATGCAATAGATGGGGCAAACATAATGAACTAGTGGTGGCTTAGATCACAAGGTCACCTTAAGGTCTAGAAAGTATCTTTTAAACACTTAAATATTTGTATGTTCCTTGTCTCATGATAAAATTATGATGGTAATTATTTTCATGATTAGTTCTTTCTCGAAATGAAGAATGTAAATGAATAATTTAACATTTCAAGATTATAGATGGGGCAAACATAATGAACTAGTGGTGGCTTAGATCACAAGGTCACCTTAAGGTCTAGAAAGTATCTTTTAAACACTTAAATATTTGTATGTTCCTTGTCTCATGATAAAATTATGATGGTAATTATTTTCATGATTAGTTCTTTCTCGAAATGAAGAATGTAAATGAATAATTTAACATTTCAAGATAATATTGTGCTCTATATAGCTGGTGAAATTTTACTCTACCAAAGATGGTGGCAAACTCACACACACACAAAAAAGAAATTTAAAAAAAGGTATAGGATAGAGAAATTACTAGAGACACAAATAGGATGACTACATAATTTATCATTCAAACTAGAGTATTTTTGAGAATGAAAGTGGAAGCTATTCATAATTATATGGGGTTCTAGGTATAAACTGGGACAATTTCTGTACAAAAAAGGACTTAGTCTATCTCTAGACACAAGGAATCCAAGATAGCCAAGACACTCTATGGTTTGAATTTTTAGCAGAACCTAAAGAAATCACCTAATTTTGATAAATTAAGTAATGAATTTGTTGTTCTCGATACAAACAAAATCTATTTATTGAAAAGTGAAAGTCGCTCAGTCCTGTCCTACTCTTTGCGACCCCATGGATAATAGTCTGCCAGGCTCCTCTGCCCATATAATTCTCCAGGAAGAATACTGGAATGGGTAGCTGGTCCCTTCTCCAGAGGATCTTCCTGACCCAAGAATTGAACCTGAGTCTTCTGCATTGCAGGCAGATTCTTTACCAGCTGAGCTATCAGGGAAAGTTTACTATAAACTAAATACTTTATGAGTCTTTGTAGCATCAAAGGTGATTAGACAGATGTAATTCCTATCTCCTTTGGAGAGCTATTGGGAAAATGACAGAAGTAGACAAGTACAAGTAAGAAAATGAACAAATAATTATAATAATGATATCTGAGACTTCCCCAACAGTCCAGGGATTAAGACTCCACCTTCCAGTGTACAGGGTGCCAGTTTGATCCCTGGTCAGGAAATTTAGGTCTCACATGCTGTAGGGGGTGAGGTCAAAAAAAATTTTTAAGTGACACCTACTATGAAAGAATGATATGCACCTACACCAATATCTTTGAAGGAAAAACTGTTAACGCTTGGTGTACCTCAGGGTCAGTAGATCAGTGGTTCAACTGGAAGAGAGGGACAGGTAGGAAAGGGAGAAAATCCTGCTGTTTGAAGTCTCCTGTTTGACTGAGTGTAATTTTCAAAACAGCAGGTGATCATAACTTGTTTTCAGTGAGAATATATAGTAATTTGGGATGAAATATGAAGGTGAAATATGAAGCAAACACTTTCAGGCAAAGATAAAAGTAAATACACCCTAAGTTTTTGCATGCTATGGGGACTTAAAGAGAACTCCTGTGAATTGGGGCAAGGCAGATATAAAACAGGGGTGAATCGTGAAATAAGTTTAGAGTCCACTGGTAGTCAAATCATTCAAGACCAAAACATGTGGAACTGATGAGTTTAGTTCTCAGAGTTTTCAAATCCTACAGTGGGTTAAAGGAATGGTTTGATATAAGTTTAAGGAAAAAAAAATACTTTGGCTTTGTTCTTCATCTCTATTGCATTAATTAGCAACTTCATCAAAATCCATTGTGTGCAGATTAAAAAATAAAATTTAGCCATTGGTATAATTGTTTTCCTTTGCCTCCATATTGTTGTTGTTCAGTTGCTCAGTCATGTCCAACTCTTTACAACACCATGAATGGCAGAAAGCCAGGCTTCCCCGTCCTTCACTCTCTCCTGGAGTTTGCTGAAACTCATACCCGTTGGATTGGTGATGCCATCCAATCATCTCATCCTGTCACTCACTTCTCCTCCGGCTCTCAATCTTTCCCAGCATCAGGATCTTTTCTAATGAGTTGGCTCTTCACATCAGGGGGCCAAAGTTCTGGAGCTTCAGCTTCAGCATCAGTGCTTCCAATGAATATTCAGGGTTGTTTTCCTTTCAGCTTTACTGTTTGATCTCCTTGCTGTCCAAGGGACTCTCAAGAGTCTTCCCCAGCACCACAGTTTTAAAGCGTACATTCCACCTTTATTTTTGGTGATGAGAAACCATTTTAGACTATAAGTCTAACAGACCACAAATGTCCAAATCTCTTGGGACACATTGTTTACAATGTATTTAGGTGGTATTTTCCTAATTTTAATGAAAATGAAGTGAACATATAAAAAAGAAAAAAGAAAAGAAAAAGTTGTTTAGAAATCTGACTACCAGGGATAAAATATTTCTTTTCCTCTGGGGGCAGCCAAACTTCTAAGATGGTTCTCAATGAACCTCACCTCCTGGTATCCATTCTTTTTGCCAATCTGTATTCTTAAAGTATGAACAGGTCCTGGTGACCAGCAGAATTTAGTAAGCTGATGGGAGTTTAGTTACATAAATAGCTAATTACCTTACAAAAGATTGTAACTTCTGTATTGCTAGCAGATTTTCTCCTTTGCTTTCTTACCTTGCACACTTTTATGAAGTGAGGCCACGATGGTGAGGAGTTAAGAGAGGTTTCTGACCAGTGGATGGTAGGAAGTTGAATGCTGCCAATGACCACCAAGCTTGCCATGGACCGTTACCAACTGGACCTTCAGATTAGACTCCTGTCTGACACCTGGACTGCAGCTTTGTGAGAAACTCTCAGGTGGAGCACCTATTTAAATCCTATCCAGATTTCTGACCCACAATAACTGCAAGGCAAGATATTCACAGCCATGCATATGTATTCTGTGCTATGCTTAGTTTCTCAGTCATGTCCAACTCTTTTCGACCCCATGGACTGTAGCCTGCCAGGCTCCTCTGTCCATGAGGATTCCCCAGGCAAGCATACTGAAGTGAATTGCCATTTACTAACTACGAAGTTAGTTACTTCCTTTCCTGAGGTTTTCTCTGGTGGCTCAGATGGGAAAGAATCTGTCTGCAGTGCAGTAGATCTAGGTTTGGTCCCTGGGTCAGGAAGGTCTCTTGGAGAAGGGAATGGCACCCCGCCACTCCACTCTAGGATTCTTGCCTGGAGAGTTGTAGGAACAGAGGAACCTAGCAAGAAGTCCATGGATTGCAAATACTGAGTGACTCACTTTCCTTCCTGTGTGAAAGACACAGGCTTTTTCACACTACTGTCGGCCAGTTACTAAATCAAGGGGAGCAATGGTTTGATCCCTGGGTCAGGAAGATCACACAAAGAAGGACTTGGCAACCCACTCCAGCATTCTTGCCTGAGAAATCCCATGGACAGAGGAGACTAGCAGGCTATCATGGAGTCACAGAAGGGTCTGACATGACTTAGCAACTAAGCAACAATAACAAACTAAAAGGCACAGGCAACAATAGCATCCGCTACAAGGATTGTACATTTTAACTTTTTTTTTTTCTCCTTTTCAGATATGCTAAAGAAATGGACCTATGTAACATTTCTAGTCATCAGACTTTGTAAAAGTTATCAATACATGTCAATTTATGATGATAAAAGTTTTGAAGATAGATAAAATTGGGGGAGTGAGTATGTAATCAATTATTCAATAAGTGTTAATTAAGACATTTTTTCATGTGAACCAGTTACTGAATATTTTAAGTAGTGCAAAGATGTATGTTACTTAAGCATTTTATAATGCAGTTATGGAGGCTTCCCTGGTGGCTCAGATGGTAAAGCGTCTGCCTGCAGTGAGGAAGACAAGGGTTCAATCCCTGGGTCAGGAAGATCCCCTGGAGAAAGAAATGGCAACCCACTCCAGTACTCTTGCCTGGAAAATTCCATGGACAGAGGAGCCTGGCAGGCTACAGTTCGTGAGGCTGCAAAGAGTTGGACACGACTGAGCAACTTCACTTTCGCTTTCACTTTCACTATGAGGAAAGGAGACATTTTTGAAGTTACTAATTTTGCAAATAACTGAATGTTAAATCAGTATGTGATTTAAAAAGTTTAGTAATTTACTTTTAATTGGTTCTATTTTTCTTAAAAAAAAAGGCTTTCAAATTTCCCCTACTGACATGTTATTTTTACTATAATATTTTTTAATATTTGCAAACTTCAAATTGTCTTTATATAAATATAGTTGATTAAATTGAGTGGCAGTAGCTTTAAAAAAATGGTCATGATCCAGAATATGCTTATATTAATTTTAAATTGTTGTTAAATAAAATCAAAACAGCAAAATCATAAAGCTTCCAGGATTTCCAAACATCTCAATTCTTAGCAGCTTGTAAAATTTGAATGAAGAAATAAAGTTATTTTACTATCATAAAAGTAAATTGAATAAGAATATAAACATATCACAGAGAAGCTGGATATATGTTGTACATGAAGAATAGGACATCCTGGATTAATTGAAGAGAAGAAAGAGGGAATAGTGCAGGAGAGAAGAGTAAATATGGAGATGAGAAAAGGGGAAAATTGGGCAAATTTTGTAGGTTTTTTTGATCTACAATATCATGTAGATTATTTACAATAAAATGCAGGTTATTTTGATCTACATTTGGGCAAAATGTAGATCATTCTACTAGGAACCTCAGCTTCAAAATTGTCTAACTATAATTACGGGACCCAATCAGTAACAGTATGTAAGATCATATAATGTTTTGCACATAGTACACCACACAAATTTATGAGGTAACTTAAATCAATGTATCCACTTTCACATTTACTGGGTTTTTTGTTCGCATAATCTTAGGTAATAACATAAACCCACTATGTTTGCTTTGAATATGGAAGTTCACTGAGTACACATTTTCTCTATTGAAGATTCTTGGCTGGTTGCTGATAAGCTAGATCCTAGTGTTTCTGGATTTAACTCTTCGGAAAATTCATTCAGTTTCTTCTCACTTTTGACACTGATATTAGGTCAACCAATCTCTGAAAGAATTGTGTTGAAATGGCTGTCCTCACATATTCCTCACTGTTGTTCTTCAGTGAAATTGTCATTTAAGGGTCAAATTAGGGCTCATTCAATCAGAGCAGTACAATCTGTGGTAATCAGCCTCAGGTGATTTCTTTTATTTGAGGATTTTCGGAGGAGGCACTTGTAGTTCATTTTCTATTTTTACAAAGCATTACTACCTATTGGTTGTATTGTATAATGAATTTGAGCTTGAGCTTACAATTTTATAAATTTATAGTTTCCAGTTGTTTATATTTATTTGGTTTTCACCCCTGACCTCAGGTTTTCTTTGTTACAAAAATATCTGTCATTTTAATGTCTTTTTTTAAGTATTAATACTTTTTATTGGAGTATAGCTGCTTCACAATTTTGTTTCTACTGTACAGGAAGATGAATCAACCGTGTATATGTGTTGTGTGCTTTGCTTAGTTGCTCAGTCATGTCCAACTCTTTGAAACCCTGTGGACTGTAGCCTGCCAGGCTCCTCTGTCCATGGGAGTTCCCCAGGTAAGAATACTGAAGTGAGTTGCCATGCCTTCCTTCAGGTGATCTTCCAAACACAGGGACTGAACCCAGGTCTCCTGCACTGCAGGCAGATTCTTTACCATCTGAGCCACCAGGGAACCCCAGCCATATGTATTTCTATGTGTGTATGTGTGTGTGTGTGTGTGTGTGTGTGTGCATGCATGCGTGTACACTCAATTGCTCAGTCATGTTGAACTCTGAAAGCTCATGGACTGTAGCCTGCCAGACTCCTCTGTCCATGGAATTTTCCAGGCAAGTATACCGAAGCGAGCTGCCACTCCAAGGGATCTTCCTGACCCAATCCAGGGATCGAACCTGTGTCTCCCTCATTGGCAGGTAGATTGTTGATCCCTGCACTGATTGGGAAAAAAACAAATATATATATATATAACATATATATATATATATACACATACATACATATATATACCCCTGTCTTTTGAATTTCTTTTCCATTCAGGCATTAAGTAGAGTTCCCTGTGCTATAGAGCATGTTCTCCCTAGTTATCTGTTTTATACAGAGTACCAATAGTGCATATGTGTCAGTCCCAATCATCCAGTTCCTCCCATCTTCCCTTCCCCCTTGGTGTCTATATATTTGTTCTCTACTCTGTGTCTTATTTCTACTTTGCAAATAAGATAATCTATACCATTTTTACATTCCACATATATGCATTAATATACAATATTTGATTTTTCTCTTTTTGACTTCACTCTATATGATACTCTCTAGTAAAATGTCTTTGATATTAAATTTCATTGGATCAATTTATTAACTAGCTCATAGCAAAGCATGTAACTCATATCTTCCTAAATCTAGGAAAATTTTCTCATGAAATATATCATCAGGGCATGTATGTAGATGTTCTCTATATTATTTTGAATAAAAATCATACTTTTTTATATTCTACAATGGCAAGAACTAAGACATCCTGACAAATCATAAACACAGTCCCTTGAAACAGGTCAGTATTAACAATAAAAGAATCAACCTACTGAATTAAAAGAGTTAATTTTTCAGATACTTCTTTTATCATAACAAGGAAACTATATATATATACTTGAATAATTTAAGAAGATACTCTTCAAAGTTTTCATTTCACTCCTGCTTTACTTTAAAAATTTTGCACACAACTATGCTATTTTATGGCTTTCCCTAGTAGCTAAGTGGTAATTAATCTGCCTGAGATGCAGAAGACACAAGAGAAGCAGGTTCCATCGATGGGTCAGGACGATCTCTTGGAGGAGGGCATGGCAACCCACTCCAGTATTCTTCCCTGGAGAGTCCCATGGACAGAGGGGACTAGTAGGCTCCTAGTCCATACAGTCACAAAGAGTTGGAAACAACTGAAGCAATTGCACACACACATGCACTTTTACATCCAAATATGGGGACTTCCCTGGTGGCTCAGATAGTAAAGAATCTGCCTGCAATGCAGGAGACTCAGGTTCCATGCTTAGATCTGGAAGATGCCCTGGAGAAGGGAATGGCTACCCACTCCAGTATTTTTATCTGGAGAATTCCAAGGACAGAGGAGCCTGGCAGTCTACCATCCTTGGTATCATAGAGTTGGATATAACTGAAAGATCTTTTAAACAAATAATATTCTATTAATAAGGGCAAGATTTACCATGGAAATAGGAAATTTTGGATGTACGGAGATGAATAACATCACTTTACTTCAATTGACTGAGGGAGTGAATCTTGAAGTTTACATGTATTGAATAATTAATCTTGACAGTAGCATCGATATAATTAATCACAGAGAGATGACTGAAAGTGTTAATTCTAATCTATAGTTTATTAATCTATAAATATTTAGAAATTAAAATATCTATCTTAGCAGGGAAAATAATTTAAAACTATATTATAAATGTCTATGTACCGTTTATTCTCTCCCACCTTGGTCCTGGCTTCATGCCCTTCCCTCCCCAGCAGACACGTATGACTGACCACATCAGTGCTCTTGGGACACCCTCCTACACTGTTATCACCAAGCCTCCAGATTAATCTCAAATCTTGCTCTTGAGGAAAAGTAGATGATGAGGTAGAATGCAAGTAGGCAGAATCAATCACCAGAGNTGGTCCTGGCTTCATGCCCTTCCCTCCCCAGCAGACACGTATGACTGACCACATCAGTGCTCTTGGGACACCCTCCTACACTGTTATCACCAAGCCTCCAGATTAATCTCAAATCTTGCTCTTGAGGAAAAGTAGATGATGAGGTAGAATGCAAGTAGGCAGAATCAATCACCAGAGATGGTGGGAGTGTCCACATTTTTCTCAATATCCTACTGCTGCTGCTGCTGCTGCTGCTGCTAAGTTGCTTCAGTCGTGTACGACTCTGTGCAACCCCATAGACGGCAGCCCTCCAGGCTCCCCCGACCCTGGGATTCTCCAGGCAAGAGTACTGGAGTGGGTTGCCATTGCCTTCTCTGTTCAATATCCTACAGGTTGTCAAAAATGTAACAAGCTTAAATTGTAACTCATTATCCTTAACTCCCAAAAGCTTACCACTGATAAAGCTAATTCTTAGCTAATCCAAGTTTAATAAGTTTCTCAGTTTTCAGTCACTCCGGACTTTGATACAATTCATCACTAATTGATTTTACCTTCTAAATACACATCCAGCATATGCCCTTTCTTTACCCCTACTACCCACCCCTTAAGTCCACACTTTACCACCTCTTCCTGAGTCACTAGGTTTCTGAGTATAATTTCAGCTTTTCTTTAAATTTTTATTTTGTATTGGTGTATAGTTGATTAACAATGTTGTGTTAGTTTTAGATGTACAGCAAAGTGATTGAGTTATACATATACACATATTTATTCTTTTTAAAATTATTTTCCCATTTAGGTTATTATAGAGTATTGAGCGGGCTTCCCAGGTGGTTCAGCAAAAAAGAATTCATCTTCAATGCAGGAGACCAGGGTTATATCTCTGGGTCAGGAAGATCCCTTGAAGAAGGCAATGGCAACCCACCCCAGTATTCTTGCCTGGGAAATCCCCTGGACTGAGGACCCTGGTGGGCTACAATTGATAGGCTCACAAAGATTTGGATAAGGCTTAGCAAAGCCTTTGACTGTGTGGATCACAATAAACTGGAAAATTCTGAGAGAGATGGGAATACCAGACCACCTGACCTGCCTCTTGAGAAATCTGTATGCAGGTCAGGAAGCAACAGTTAGAACTGGACATGGAACAAATAGGAAAAGGAGTGTGTCAAGGCTGTATATTGTCACCCTGCTTATTTAACTTATATGTAGAGTACATCATGAGAAATGCTGGACTGGAAGAAACACAAGCTGGAATCAATATTGATTCCCAGGAGAAATATGAATCACCTCAGATATGCAGATGACACCACCCTTATGGCAGAAAGTGAAGAGGAACTAAAAAGCCTCTTGATGAAAGTGAAAGAGGAGAGTGAAAAAGTTGGCTTAAAGCTCAACATTCAGAAAACGAAGATCATGGCATCCGGTCCCATCACTTCATGGGAAATAGATGGGGAAACAGTGGAAAC
>SJYX01021955.1:541874-572448 GCA_006410675.1 Oreotragus oreotragus
CAGTCCATTCTGAAGGAGATCAACCCTGGGATTTCCTTGGAAGAAGTGATGCTAAAGCTGAAACTCCAGTACTCTGGCCACCTCATGCGAAGAGTTGACTCATTGGAAAAGACTCTGATGCTGGGAGGGATTGGGGCAGGAGGAGAAGGGGATGACTGAGGATGAGATGGCTGGATGGCATCACTGACTGGATGGACGTGAGTCTGAGTGAACTCCGGGAGTTGGTGATGGACAGGGAGGCCTGGCGTGCTGTGATTCATGAGGTCGCAAAGAGTCGGACACGACTGAGCAACTGAACTGAACTGAACTAGCAACTAAACAGGAGAAGGCGATGGCACCCCACTCTAGTACTCTTGCCTGGAAAATCCCATGGATGGAGGAGCCTGGTGGGCTGCAGTACATGGGGCTGTGAAGAGTCGGACACGACTGAGCGACTTCACTTTGGCTTTTCACTTTCATGCATTGGAGAAAGGAATGGCAACCCACTCCAGTGTTCCTGCCTGGAGAATCCCAGGGTCGGGGAAGCCTGGTGGGCTGCCCTCTATGGGGTCGCACAGAGTTGGACATGACTGAAGTGACTTAGCAGCAGCAGCAGTATCAACTAAACAGCAGGAACAGCAGAGTATTGAGCAGAGTTCTCTGTGCTATAAAGTAGGTCCCTGTTGATAACTATGTTAAATGTAAGCTTTTTAAAAAATACAAATAAGACTACGCTATTTCAGTTACTAAAGCACTCTGACAATTCCCCATTAATATAATAATACCAAATTTCTTAGGATGATAAAAATCTTAGAACAAAAATCAAATTTCTTAGGATGGAAAAATCTATGACTTAATCTGTGAATTATCATACTTAACTTATAGCTTAAGTTAACCAGGAAGCTGGGGCTTCTCTGGTGGCTCAGACAGTAAGGAATCTGCCTATAATGTGGAAGACCTTGGTTCAATCCCTGGGTCAGAAAGATCCCCTGGAGAAGGAAATGGCAATCCATTCCTATATTCTTGCTTATAGAATTCCATGGACAGAGAAGCCTGGTGGAGTCCATCCAGTTCATGGGATTGCAGAGTTGGACGCATCTGAATGACTAACACATACAACATGTAAGTTAAATTGCTTAATTTTCCTGAACTATTTTTACTAATTTAGTAATATAGAACTCTGTGACCTCATCCACACATACTATTATTCTGTACTTTCATTTATATTTTGCTCCACACCTAGAATTCTTGTTCCAAACCCTTTTGCTTGGTTATGACTCACAGGCATCTTTGCTTATAGAAAATCTTCCTCCCCATGTTTGTCCTATTTCACTGATTCCATAGTTCATCTCCTCTCTTTAACACTCATCATATTATTTCAAATTATTAACTTATCCTTTTCCTAGAGTCTTTGAGAACAGAAACTTTGTGGTAATCATTATGCTTTGTGACCATTTCTTAGCCTAGAGTCATTTACACCCAAGAAGTGGTTGAACCAAAATCCAATACACCAGTCATCATTCTTTTCAAAGTCTCATGTATTTCCTGTGTTTACTTTATTGTCAATAATTGGTGCTAAATTTGCTTTAGTTGCAAGAATGTAAAATAGAGACACATCACCAGAGTTATGCAGAATTATCACTAATACTATTGACTGAATAGTTCATATTTTATTTTTGAGCAAATAATTCATATTTGCTTTGGAAATCCCTTTTCACATAACCCATCTGACATTGATCCCATTAGCTCATCAATTTAGAGTGTAGATTTTTGTTTTTGTTCTTTTAGACTTAAGCTCCACAAACAGGGGGAGAATGTACCATCTTATATACTGTTTCATTTCCAGTGTCTAGAGCTGGACCTGGCACATGATTTCTGCTCAGTAGATATTTTTGAAATGTATCAAATCTATTACAATAATACAATTGGGAAACACTGATGGACTGAATGCTATGATTTTTCTCTAGTCTTGTAGAACGTATGTTGCTTCTTTCTCCACTTTGCAGAGGATGTTCTGGTCTTATCTGTAGGGGAGGCCATGAGACAACAGGGGAGCCACAGCTGCATCATCCCCTCAGGTTTGGTGTTGTGTTTCCTCAATTCCTTTTATGTTCTTCTAATTCCCTCCAATTACATTAGAACACGGTTAACTCACATACAGAAGTTAATTTTTTTTTCTTTTCACTTTTTCCATGGCAGGTAATTCCCTACGAAAAGAAAAGTTATTATCTGTGGGAATCTGTTTGTAGCTTTTAGTTTTCCGTGCATGTAAAAGTATTCATATTGCCAGCTGGCTTTTTTTTACTTAATTTCACAGTCAAAAGTTTATGAAATGTAGCTTTGAATATTTTATAGTAGCAGATACCTGCTACTGTATATATATCTTTGAATCCTATAACTATTAACAGAAATCTTTTTTCTAGTATATATTATTCTTTATTAAAGCTTGTTGCTTATCATTGTGATTACTTTAGTCTGGGATGTTAATAGATTTCATCTCTTTATATTTGCTGCATCACAAATACTGCTTAAGGTAATTACAAACCTTTGGTTTCTGAGTTGGAAGAATTCTGAAGATTTTTTTGAGATTTTAAACAGCTAAGTGATATAACTGTAATTTCTGCAACAGGTATTTTTTTTAAATTCACTTAGTTGTTTCTGTAATTTTTATTCAGTGTTAGTATTTGAAAGATAGCAAAGACAAAGTAAACATTTATGAGAATAATAAAATGGTATTTTTCACATGCTATAATGACATAATTAAATATTTGTGTATTTAATAAATGTAGTCACAATCAGAATGTACCTTTCCTTGAAGAAACAGCACAACACAGCATTTCTTGTATTCTCATTTTTCTCATTCTAGTTAGAAAAATCTGTTATCTAGACTTCTGTTTCATGTACTTACATTTTAATTTTATCCATTGTTCTTAATTTGCATATCAAATATATAAAATGAGATAAATGAAAAACACTATAGAAAGCAAAAAAATTAAAAAGTAGAAAAAACAATATACTTACCTTTAAATTGAAAAATAAATAAATGTATACCAGATTTAGGGCATTCTTCTGTGCCTTTGGTACCTTCTAATTTGGCCTTCCCAGGTGATGCTAGTGGTAAAGAACCCACCTGTCAATGCAGGAGATGTAAGAGAAGACAATTTGATCCCTGGATGAGGAAGATCCCCTGGAGGAGGGCATGGAAACACGCTTCTGTATTCATGCCTGGAGAATCCTACGAACAGAGGAGCCTGGCGGGGTGCAGTCCATAGGGTCGCACAGAGTTGTACGTGACTGAAGCAACTTAGCAGGCACGCACGCTTTCTAATTTACATAGGAGACCCTTACGTAACAACGATTATCTGTTACTGGCTAGAAAAAGATGATTATTAGATGAGTGAGCGAATCTATATATAGTTACTAATTCTGTATGTCATTTTAAACATGAGTGCTTAAGATGACTGTAACATTGCTGCAAACAATAACCATTAGTCCTATAATGGTCTTTATAGATTGTATTTTCCATAGGAATGAACCATTAGACAACAAGAACCTTAGCCCTGCTTTCTACTGTCTCATTCAGGGATTTAGCAGATAGGTCACCACAGAAACATCATTCCCCAGTTCAAACTCATAAGTAGAGCTCCATATATGTAGTAGATGTATGCCCTCTGATTTCCTATAGTGTCTTTTTTTTTTTTTTTGGTGGTAAAGTCATCATGTATTAATCTATAACAAATTCAGGGAGTTTTGTTTGGCTTATTTAAAAGCATTTTCTTCCAAACTCTTATAAAAATAGAGACTATAAATTAGTTAGCATGGATTGCCCATGGCAGCACATTTTTTTAAATGAAAATTTTCATTGTCAATGGATTTTATGCAGAGCCTTTAGAGGTTGTTCAAATCACCAGCAGTCAATTTAACCATGCTAATCTTTATACCTGAGGGCCTAATTCTTAGAAAAGCTCTTGGCATGTTTTCATAGACTACTCATAATAATTATATGGATGAACTGTGGATTTAGTTGTCTGTATTATAATCACCTCATTTTATGTTTTGGAAAACGGAAAGTTACTTTCCCCCAATTACACACCATGTACCCACACACAAATAACCATAATCTTTTGGAAGAAGGTTCTGAGCATCCATCTGAAATGAATAAGTATTTCTTTGTAAAGATAATATTAAAAATAGAGTGTGTATACATTTGAACTAAACTGGTACAGCTATAAACTTGTGCTCTATTTGACCATTTTACACAATTGTTTACGGTTTTATAAGACATACATAGTTACCATAGCAACAACTCAGAATAAGCAAGGTTTAAAACTTATTCTACTCCATCAAAGAAAACCACTTTAACAAAGTGTGTGGCACACATTATAGGTTGAAGTTGAGTTTTTATCTTATTTTTTTCTGGTAATTCTGTTCCATAAATCATAGCTGGTCTGTTAAAATTTATTATCTTGAAAGGAAAATATAGGCCAATCGTTAAGTAGTTTAACCAAATAGAATAGACTTAAACCACTTTGTACAAATAGTTCTCCAGAGGGCTGGAGCTGCTATTCAGGGAAAAAGTTGCTATAACTTCTATGATTGTGTTTTTTCTTATCATTCTCTAATTTTTACAATGGAAAATTAAACTTGCTTCAAATCTAAATCCCTGATTCAATATCATTAATATGTTTGTTTCTAGGAGACACAAAACTAGATTCATTATTTAACTTTTTAAGTCCATAGAATTTTGGCCTGAGTACTATTCAAGGAATGGAGAATTCCTAAGAAAAACAAAACCATGTATATATGTTTAAAAAGATAAAAATCTGGCAACCTTTTTCTTCTTCTTCCTTTTATAAAATGAAAAGATCATTGGTTTGGAGATACTTTTTTTGAAATTGTTTTTTCTTATTGTTAATATTCATATGAATACACACATTTTAAATATTTACTTTTGCATATGTATTTGAGTTCACTCCTCATTTGGTTAATGATTCATGATGAATTGCATTCAGAGAGCATAGTACAAGAGTATTTACTTTTATAGGACCTAGAAAATATTTAGTTGTGGATAATGCATTAGTTAATTACATTGATGTTAAAAAAAGAAACTATTATTATTAAAAGAGTAAAATGCACAGCCACAAACAAAGATATATAAAGTGGAATCTCTGACCACAGGATTCTATAAGAAAGCAGGAAAAATAAGGCAATCTGATATGTTTACCAAGACTAAAAGTCTAAAATGGTATGTACTCAAAATTATATAAGTAGGATGGTCCATAAGCGCTATTGGTGGAAAGAAAATAATCTTTCCTCAAGAAGGTGTGAGCATGCAAGGCAATATAACCTGCAGGTTTGATTGTCCTGATCTCCAAGAGTGTGTGGGATTTGGTTGTTCAGTGGTTGGTAATTCTGGCTAAACATTATAATCAACTGGTGAACTTAAAAGCAAACAAACAAACAAACATAAGATCCATCCCGTAACAATATAATAATGCAATAAATCTGGAGCCCATGAAAAGGCAGTTTTTAGGGTCCCTAAGTAATGATAACATGCAACTCATGTTAAGGACCACAGAGATAAACATATAAAGTGATCACATTCTTGAAGCACATTCTTGAAGAGAGGAAAATATATTTAGTACACTTTAACAGAAAGTTTAGAGTGAAATATCCAAAGTATCCTAAAGAAAAGATAGATTAATTTTGAAACTGAAGATAGGATACTAAAAATATTTATTCAAAAAAACAGATTTTCAAGAAAGTTGACAAATAACAAAAAGAAAAAGGAAAAGGGGGATGAACACAAAATGTCAATTAGTCGTGAGCATAAATGCAAGTTTATTTGCTCAGTAGTGTCCAACTCTTTGTGTCCCATGGACAGTGACCCACCAGTCTCCTCCTCTGTCCATGGGATTTTTTTCAGGCAAGAATACTAGAGCAGGTTGCCAATTCCTCCTCCAAGGGATCTTCCTGACCCAGGAATTGAACCCATGTCTCTTGCATTGCAGGCAGATTTTTACCTGCTGAGTCATTGAGGAAACCCAATTAGTCATATATTATATCATGTATAACATTTTGATTGCTACTTTATATTTTATATAATAAGCTAAATTTTTCTATCTTGATTCAGCCTTTTGCATTTAGCTGAACATGGCATTCATATTCTTTTTCATATCTCCATAATGACTTGCTGGGACACATTTCCACAGTGTTCTAGTAACACAGAATGCTGATATTCTTAAAGAAAAATTATTCTTTCACAAAACATACCTTAGAAATATCTTAGCTGGATTCTAAAATTTTACAGTTTGACACTTGAATGAACTGGTGGCTACATTGGACGATTAGTATATTCATAGCTTGGTTTTCTTCAGAGCTCTCCTAAAATATACATAAAATAGCTATGTAGCCAGGACCTCTTTAAGAAGAGGGCAATGACCTCTTCCATTTGAGAGCCACTTAACAAATCTCTCCATTTTGATCAAGAGTCACTTAGTGATTAGTTAACATACAGCCTACTTCCTGCTGAATAGTGGGGATATTTTCCGTTTAGTGAGTATAAAATATTCGATATAATACATATTACCCAGTTCTGATCATACAAAGGACATTCAGTACAAGCATGTGAAATATCCAAATAGGTCCTAAAAATCCTCCATGAAATTAATCTGATATTCAGGGATATCAAAGCACTCCAGATTGAAATCAATTTACGTGCATCCATTTGCTCGAGAATTTTTTTTTATATCAGACATATGATGACGCTATACTTACTGTTTTAAAATATTTCATTTATTACTGTGTCTACTCTTTGTTAATAAGTTAGTTTAGAGTGACATAGCCTGATTAAAACCATAAAACAGCCATAAATTGACATTTTATGACAGGAAACAATATTTCTGTATACTGTATTTCTTAAGTTTGTGCTCATTCAAATTTGGTGATGGTAAGTGGTCTTAATGTATTTTAAATACACATATATATACACAATATGGTAGACCTTTAACAATATCTTTTAAATAAATAACATTCTTTCTAAGGTGAAGGTGGTTTTATTGGTTTAGTTCTACTGTTGGATTGCCTAAGGAATGTGTCCTTCATTTGAATGTTTAAAAACATGAAGAGATTGGATTTTCAGTGGTTAATTGCAAAGAATATGACAGCTTAAGCATTACAGTCAAATATCTTATACTTGCTTATGAAAATCTAGATTCAAAATCTTTGCTTCCTTAATTTCTGTCAGTAATAGCTAATTATTAGTATGAAACATTAAAGAAGGATATGCGATTTGACCAGTTAATTGATTTTTAGAATCTTTAATTTCATCTTTATCCTTACTCTTTCAAAGATTACCTTCACCTTGTATAAGTTTCAACAGCACATAAAAAAGCAATATATTCCTTACTTTAAAGACAATTATTTCAGTGAAACAATGTTTAGGCTTTGTGGACCCAGAATCTGGGCCACATGGTATCACTTTGAATCCAATTTAGACAAGTTTGACTAATCTCACCCTGCCTAAAAGAACTATAAATATTAAACTGTGACTTAAAGCTCTTTGTGATGTTCCNTGTTTCATTTCCAGTGTCTAGAGCTGGACCTGGCACATGATTTCTGCTCAGTAGATATTTTTGAAATGTATCAAATCTATTACAATAATACAATTGGGAAACACTGATGGACTGAATGCTATGATTTTTCTCTAGTCTTGTAGAACGTATGTTGCTTCTTTCTCCACTTTGCAGAGGATGTTCTGGTCTTATCTGTAGGGGAGGCCATGAGACAACAGGGGAGCCACAGCTGCATCATCCCCTCAGGTTTGGTGTTGTGTTTCCTCAATTCCTTTTATGTTCTTCTAATTCCCTCCAATTACATTAGAACACGGTTAACTCACATACAGAAGTTAATTTTTTTTTCTTTTCACTTTTTCCATGGCAGGTAATTCCCGACGAAAAGAAAAGTTATTATCTGTGGGAATCTGTTTGTAGCTTTTAGTTTTCCGTGCATGTAAAAGTATTCATATTGCCAGCTGGCTTTTTTTAACTTAATTTCACAGTCAAAAGTTTATGAAATGTAGCTTTGAATATTTTATAGTAGCAGATACCTGCTACTGTATATATATCTTTGAATCCTATAACTATTAACAGAAATCTTTTTTCTAGTATATATTATTCTTTATTAAAGCTTGTTGCTTATCATTGTGATTACTTTAGTCTGGGATGTTAATAGATTTCATCTCTTTATATTTGCTGCATCACAAATACTGCTTAAGGTAATTACAAACCTTTGGTTTCTGAGTTGGAAGAATTCTGAAGATTTTTTTGAGATTTTAAACAGCTAAGTGATATAACTGTAATTTCTGCAACAGGTATTTTTTTTAAATTCACTTAGTTGTTTCTGTAATTTTTATTCAGTGTTAGTATTTGAAAGATAGCAAAGACAAAGTAAACATTTATGAGAATAATAAAATGGTATTTTTCACATGCTATAATGACATAATTAAATATTTGTGTATTTAATAAATGTAGTCACAATCAGAATGTACCTTTCCTTGAAGAAACAGCACAACACAGCATTTCTTGTATTCTCATTTTTCTCATTCTAGTTAGAAA
The DNA here is from genome assembly GCA_006410675.1 of Oreotragus oreotragus. Lineage (NCBI taxonomy): Eukaryota > Metazoa > Chordata > Mammalia > Artiodactyla > Bovidae > Oreotragus > Oreotragus oreotragus. The sequence goes on from SJYX01021955.1 coordinate 550,469, forward strand.
AATCTGTTATCTAGACTTCTGTTTCATGTACTTACATTTTAATTTTATCCATTGTTCTTAATTTGCATATCAAATATATAAAATGAGATAAATGAAAAACACTATAGAAAGCAAAAAAATTAAAAAGTAGAAAAAACAATATACTTACCTTTAAATTGAAAAATAAATAAATGTATACCAGATTTAGGGCATTCTTCTGTGCCTTTGGTACCTTCTAATTTGGCCTTCCCAGGTGATGCTAGTGTAAAGAACCCACCTGTCAATGCAGGAGATGTAAGAGAAGACAATTTGATCCCTGGATGAGGAAGATCCCCTGGAGGAGGGCATGGAAACACGCTTCTGTATTCATGCCTGGAGAATCCTACGAACAGAGGAGCCTGGCGGGGTGCAGTCCATAGGGTCGCACAGAGTTGTACGTGACTGAAGCAACTTAGCAGGCACGCACGCTTTCTAATTTACATAGGAGACCCTTACGTAACAACGATTATCTGTTACTGGCTAGAAAAAGATGATTATTAGATGAGTGAGCGAATCTATATATAGTTACTAATTCTGTATGTCATTTTAAACATGAGTGCCTAAGATGACTGTAACATTGCTGCAAACAATAACCATTAGTCCTATAATGGTCTTTATAGATTGTATTTTCCATAGGAATGAACCATTAGACAACAAGAACCTTAGCCCTGCTTTCTACTGTCTCATTCAGGGATTTAGCAGATAGGTCACCACAGAAACATCATTCCCCAGTTCAAACTCATAAGTAGAGCTCCATATATGTAGTAGATGTATGCCCTCTGATTTCCTATAGTGTCTTTTTTTTTTTTTTTGGTGGTAAAGTCATCATGTATTAATCTATAACAAATTCAGGGAGTTTTGTTTGGCTTATTTAAAAGCATTTTCTTCCAAACTCTTATAAAAATAGAGACTATAAATTAGTTAGCATGGATTGCCCATGGCAGCACATTTTTTTTAATGAAAATTTTCATTGTCAATGGATTTTATGCAGAGCCTTTAGAGGTTGTTCAAATCACCAGCAGTCAATTTAACCATGCTAATCTTTATACCTGAGGGCCTAATTCTTAGAAAAGCTCTTGGCATGTTTTCATAGACTACTCATAATAATTATATGGATGAACTGTGGATTTAGTTGTCTGTATTATAATCACCTCATTTTATGTTTTGGAAAACGGAAAGTTACTTTCCCCCAATTACACACCATGTACCCACACACAAATAACCATAATCTTTTGGAAGAAGGTTCTGAGCATCCATCTGAAATGAATAAGTATTTCTTTGTAAAGATAATATTAAAAATAGAGTGTGTATACATTTGAACTAAACTGGTACAGCTATAAACTTGTGCTCTATTTGACCATTTTACACAATTGTTTACGGTTTTATAAGACATACATAGTTACCATAGCAACAACTCAGAATAAGCAAGGTTTAAAACTTATTCTACTCCATCAAAGAAAACCACTTTAACAAAGTGTGTGGCACACATTATAGGTTGAAGTTGAGTTTTTATCCTATTTTTTTCTGGTAATTCTGTTCCATAAATCATAGCTGGTCTGTTAAAATTTATTATCTTGAAAGGAAAATATAGGCCAATCGTTAAGTAGTTTAACCAAATAGAATAGACTTAAACCACTTTATACAAATAGTTCTCCAGAGGGCTGGAGCTGCTATTCAGGGAAAAAGTTGCTATAACTTCTATGATTGTGTTTTTTCTTATCATTCTCTAATTTTTACAATGGAAAATTAAACTTGCTTCAAATCTAAATCCCTGATTCAATATCATTAATATGTTTGTTTCTAGGAGACACAAAACTAGATTCATTATTTAACTTTTTAAGTCCATAGAATTTTGGCCTGAGTACTATTCAAGGAATGGAGAATTCCTAAGAAAAACAAAACCATGTATATATGTTTAAAAAGATAAAAATCTGGCAACCTTTTTCTTCTTCTTCCTTTTATAAAATGAAAAGATCATTGGTTTGGAGATACTTTTTTTGAAATTGTTTTTTCTTATTGTTAATATTCATATGAATACACACATTTTAAATATTTACTTTTGCATATGTATTTGAGTTCACTCCTCATTTGGTTAATGATTCATGATGAATTGCATTCAGAGAGCATAGTACAAGAGTATTTACTTTTATAGGACCTAGAAAATATTTAGTTGTGGATAATGCATTAGTTAATTACATTGATGTTAAAAAAAGAAACTATTATTATTAAAAGAGTAAAATGCACAGCCACAAACAAAGATATATAAAGTGGAATCTCTGACCACAGGATTCTATAAGAAAGCAGGAAAAATAAGGCAATCTGATATGTTTACCAAGACTAAAAGTCTAAAATGGTATGTACTCAAAATTATATAAGTAGGATGGTCCATAAGCGCTATTGGTGGAAAGAAAATAATCTTTCCTCAAGAAGGTGTGAGCATGCAAGGCAATATAACCTGCAGGTTTGATTGTCCTGATCTCCAAGAGTGTGTGGGATTTGGTTGTTCAGTGGTTGGTAATTCTGGCTAAACATTATAATCAACTGGTGAACTTAAAAGCAAACAAACAAACAAACATAAGATCCATCCCGTAACAATATAATAATGCAATAAATCTGGAGCCCATGAAAAGGCAGTTTTTAGGGTCCCTAAGTAATGATAACATGCAACTCATGTTAAGGACCACAGAGATAAACATATAAAGTGATCACATTCTTGAAGCACATTCTTGAAGAGAGGAAAATATATTTAGTACACTTTAACAGAAAGTTTAGAGTGAAATATCCAAAGTATCCTAAAGAAAAGATAGATTAATTTTGAAACTGAAGATAGGATACTAAAAATATTTATTCAAAAAAACAGATTTTCAAGAAAGTTGACAAATAACAAAAAGAAAAAGGAAAAGGGGGATGAACACAAAATGTCAATTAGTCGTGAGCATAAATGCAAGTTTATTTGCTCAGTAGTGTCCAACTCTTTGTGTCCCATGGACAGTGACCCACCAGTCTCCTCCTCTGTCCATGGGATTTTTTTCAGGCAAGAATACTAGAGCAGGTTGCCAATTCCTCCTCCAAGGGATCTTCCTGACCCAGGAATTGAACCCATGTCTCTTGCATTGCAGGCAGATTTTTACCTGCTGAGTCATTGAGGAAACCCAATTAGTCATATATTATATCATGTATAACATTTTGATTGCTACTTTATATTTTATATAATAAGCTAAATTTTTCTATCTTGATTCAGCCTTTTGCATTTAGCTGAACATGGCATTCATATTCTTTTTCATATCTCCATAATGACTTGCTGGGACACATTTCCACAGTGTTCTAGTAACACAGAATGCTGATATTCTTAAAGAAAAATTATTCTTTCACAAAACATACCTTAGAAATATCTTAGCTGGATTCTAAAATTTTACAGTTTGACACTTGAATGAACTGGTGGCTACATTGGACGATTAGTATATTCATAGCTTGGTTTTCTTCAGAGCTCTCCTAAAATATACATAAAATAGCTATGTAGCCAGGACCTCTTTAAGAAGAGGGCAATGACCTCTTCCATTTGAGAGCCACTTAACAAATCTCTCCATTTTGATCAAGAGTCACTTAGTGATTAGTTAACATACAGCCTACTTCCTGCTGAATAGTGGGGATATTTTCCGTTTAGTGAGTATAAAATATTCGATATAATACATATTACCCAGTTCTGATCATACAAAGGACATTCAGTACAAGCATGTGAAATATCCAAATAGGTCCTAAAAATCCTCCATGAAATTAATCTGATATTCAGGGATATCAAAGCACTCCAGATTGAAATCAATTTACGTGCATCCATTTGCTCGAGAATTTTTTTTTATATCAGACATATGATGACGCTATACTTACTGTTTTAAAATATTTCATTTATTACTGTGTCTACTCTTTGTTAATAAGTTAGTTTAGAGTGACATAGCCTGATTAAAACCATAAAACAGCCATAAATTGACATTTTATGACAGGAAACAATATTTCTGTATACTGTATTTCTTAAGTTTGTGCTCATTCAAATTTGGTGATGGTAAGTGGTCTTAATGTATTTTAAATACACATATATATACACAATATGGTAGACCTTTAACAATATCTTTTAAATAAATAACATTCTTTCTAAGGTGAAGGTGGTTTTATTGGTTTAGTTCTACTGTTGGATTGCCTAAGGAATGTGTCCTTCATTTGAATGTTTAAAAACATGAAGAGATTGGATTTTCAGTGGTTAATTGCAAAGAATATGACAGCTTAAGCATTACAGTCAAATATCTTATACTTGCTTATGAAAATCTAGATTCAAAATCTTTGCTTCCTTAATTTCTGTCAGTAATAGCTAATTATTAGTATGAAACATTAAAGAAGGATATGCGATTTGACCAGTTAATTGATTTTTAGAATCTTTAATTTCATCTTTATCCTTACTCTTTCAAAGATTACCTTCACCTTGTATAAGTTTCAACAGCACATAAAAAAGCAATATATTCCTTACTTTAAAGACAATTATTTCAGTGAAACAATGTTTAGGCTTTGTGGACCCAGAATCTGGGCCACATGGTATCACTTTGAATCCAATTTAGACAAGTTTGACTAATCTCACCCTGCCTAAAAGAACTATAAATATTAAACTGTGACTTAAAGCTCTTTGTGATGTTCCAGTCTCCTCTTCAGCTCCTTTCTCCTCTTCAGTTAATTTGCAACAGCTTTACATCTGGCAGGTGGCTTGATCCATGATCCACCAGATAATTCCCAATTCTTCAAACTCGGTACAGTGATTTTTTGTCATGCATAATCACAGTTCATATTTACTTTCAGCCTTTTTTCAAAGTATTGCTAAGCATTTTAAAGACTATCATCCCTTTTCACAATATCCTAATCTTATTTTTTTTATTGAATAAACTTGATTCTTTCCATTTTACAAGAGTAGACTGTCAAAATAGGAGTTAAATGTGTGCCTCCATTCTCAGAAGAACAAGGAGGGGCTGACTTTTGATCCTTACATAGAATGTTGAGTAATTTTATCTCAGTTGTGCATATGGCAAAAATAGGTAACTGGATATCAGAGGATGTGATATGTTACAAGACTCAAAACGTTATTCAGCTGATGTTTTCTGGTAGAATGCATCTTCTTGAGGCTAGACTATTGGTGAAGACATGTACAAAAATTAAAGTTCTAAGTGAAACTTCCAACTTCCTTTTCTGAAAGGCATTAATTTATGGTATTGGTGCATTGGCTATTTTAGGGTTTGCCATCAACATTATCACAAAAAATAAGTATTTCAAGTTATTACATTTATCAAAATTGTTTTCTACATTTTTTTCCCCTACAATTTCTACACTTCTTTTGCCAAAGCCCATTTTTAAAAACTTGGAGCATTTAGCCTTAAGATGCATATTGGCACAATTCCCTCTTGTTTACTTGTCAGTTCAGTTATTTATCCCTCTCTCAGTTAACGCAACCCCAATCCAAATGATAAGTATTATCATTTTTTTCTAAAATCTTGATGCCTCAACAGACTCAAATATCAAAATAGCTGCTAGCATTATAGGTAAGTTAATGCTGAAATATATTGCTGATTCTGGCAAACCTCAGCTTCATTATTTAATTTAAAGATATGTGATCATTTATCCATTTTTTCAGAAGACTGAGCTATTGAATTTGGCATGTAAATATAGCTATTTTCTCTGGTAATTCTACCAAAAAAATTAAAAGAGGTACAAGCTTTGCTTAGTGGCACGAGTATAATTTAATATAAAACTTTTAATCTTCTTGGTTTTCTTTGTGATATGACTCTGGATTTTTGGAGAAAGCCTCCCTTGATCTATTTCGAGCAACGGAGGCATCTAGATCAGTAGCCCTTAAGGAACACCCACATTTTTCAGATCATCAAAAGGTACACATCAATGTGTGAATGTATCCCCTCCAAAGAACAAAGGGGGAGTTCTACAGAGCTCACCTGATTGTAGCAGATCTGAAGGACAGCATTTGACCCTGTTTGAAAAAAGAGAGAGAGAGAAAAAAAGCAAAGAAAGAGGAAAGTTAAATAAATAAAATACCACTATCAAACTGCAAAACTGTTCCTGATTGATGGATGCAATGCACTGAGTGTGTGTGTGTGTGTGTGTGTGTGTGTGTGTGTGTGATATTTGACATATCCTGAAAGGAACATAAAATATCCTAAGTTCATCTATAAACTCTGTAGTTTTGTGACCTGCCACAAGGTTTCACTTGTGTCATTAAATTTACTGAAAGTGTTGAAGGAAAGAAAACTCAAGGGGACCACAGATGTTTGCAGTTTTCAATTTGCAGGCTGTTATTTAACAAATACATGATTTTAGTTGATGATTTCTTTTCATAGATGCTTTCAATCAGTATTGTATATAATTAGCAGAAGATTTGTAATTCCTCTGACCTGTTTTTGGTTAGATCAAGTGCGGATGGTCTATATTTCTATTGTTGGTCTTTGCATTACAAGATTTTATCCTATAATTTTCTCTACATTTTCATTTCCCCTATCTGATTAGTCCCTTACCATCAACCTTAGTTAATATCATTGTTTTGAGGGAAATGTCCTAATTACCTAGGACACAGCACATATTGGATAGGTTAACATTTGGGGTACACAGTTATAATAGACATTAGCGGACACTTTTAATTGCTATAAAAAGTTAAAACTGATCCTTAAATATACTGATCTTTTAGTGGATCGTATTTGAAAAATTTTGAAAGATTTGGTGCAAATATTTTATATTTTGATGTAGGAGCCTTTCCTAAGTAAACCTATTAGAAAAAAACACATACAACAGAAAAAAAGGGGGAAATGCCTAACTGAATTTTTCAGTGAAAACATATGAAACTATTCAATAAAATTAATTTACCAATATGATTACTTCTTAGCATATGTGGACATTGATTTGAAGAATCTAGGTTAATAACTGATAAACAGCAGTTTAGTCTTGCATATTCAAGTTGATGGTTGATTTCAGTGACCCTCTTTACTTGAACTCACTGGAAACAATTGATTTAAATGAAGTGAGCCAATAGATAGTTAATAGTCAGAGAACAGGATTTCCAAATGTCTAGTCAAGGATAAAATTAATTTCTTTAACATCCATTTTTAGTTTAATGTGTTCTCTTTTATTATGGAAAGAGAGACTCTTTACAAAATAGGTAACTTCCAAATTTTTCTAGTTTTAATTTTAAACCTTGATCTTACAAACCAAAATAGTTTTAGCACTAAATTTGAGGCATCAGTGAAATGACATACAAGAACAGTGAGGAGGGAAACCTGAGACTTTGAGAACAGAGAAATACAACCAGGGAGCATGTGTTTGACAAAAATCCATAGGAACTGGGGGTTTCACATTTCACTCAATTCCATTATATTCAACAAACCTTTGTGAAACTCTATACTGTGTGAGATACAAAGGTAGCTGTCAGAATCACCATTTTTGAAATTTACCTCTTGTGGATGGTATTTGAAGGGGGAGGTACTGGGAAGTAACAGCTCATCACTGCCATGGCCACTAGAATGAAGGGACACATAGGTACTTTTACTGTATCTTCTGCAGGACTAAAATATTAAGATATCTATTCTGCATCTTACAACATGAACAAGGCAAGTGTTTTGAATGAATGGAGTAAGTAGGTGCCTACCTGGTGTCCCCAACTTAATATTCTTTGGGAGCAAGGCACGTATCTTTAATGTTTAAAGCAGCCAGCTAGAGTATCGTGCATGCATGCTAAGTTACTTCAGGCATGGCTGACTCTGTGTGGCACTATGGACTGCAGCTCTCCAGGATCCTCTGCTCATGGGATTCTCCAGACAAGTATACTGGAGTGGGTTGCCATGCCCCCCTCCAGGGGATCTTCTCCACCTAGGGACTGAACCCACGTCTTTTATGTCTTCTGTATTGGCAGGCAGGTTCTTTACCACTAGTGCCACCTGGGACATCCCTAGAAGATTAGATACATGCAAAAATAAGGCTTCTGGTTTTCCCTCCTGGCTGGCTTACCTAAGATGTGGTTTTTGGACAAGTCATACATAAACTCTTTAGGTCTAGGCTTTCTGATTTTGTAAACCCAAAGTATAAGCTATTGCTTATACTCACCTGCATTTGCGGGGAGGGCAATGGCACCCCACCCCAGTACTCTTGCCTGGAAAATCCAATGGACGGAGGAGCCTGGTGGGCTGCAGTCCATGGGGTCGCTAACAGTCGGACAGACTGAGCGACTTCACTTTCACTTTTCTCTTTCATACACTGGACAAGGAAATGGCAACCCACTCCAGTATTCTTGCCTGGAGAATCCCAGGGATGGGGGAGCCTGGTGGGCTGCCGTCTATGGGGTCACACAGAGTCGGACACGACTGAAGTGACTTAGCAGCAGCAGCAGCAGCACCTGCATTTGAACTGCAAAGTATATGATTTCTTTGGCTTAATTTAGAAAAAGAGATTTAAATTCAAGGTCACTTTCAGGAAAATCTTCAAATATCCAGTGAGTTGCATTTGAAGGACAATTGAGAGAGCATCAGACTGAAAGATCATTGAACATGGGTAGAGAATGAGAATGAGAAAGGAGCCTTTCTAAGATAGAACTGTGACTATGGAGAACTGAAGCCTTGAAAGAATGGGAAAATTTTAGTGAATTCTATAGGTAGCACTTATTGAGGCATCTCAGGCCTATATGAACATGACTCATATTGATGAAGGCAGGAATAATTATATAACAAAAATTCAACTTGCTTTCAAGTAGTACAAATGAACAGAAGGAAATCTGATTGCAGCATAGTCAATATATACTGCAGGATAACTTGGAGTTGTGTGGTACTTTGAACATTCTTTGTCATTGCCTTTCTTTGGGATTGGAATGAAAACTGATCTTTTCCAGTCCCATGGCCACTGCTGAGTTTTCCAAATGTGATGCATATTGAGTGCAGCACTTTCACAGCATCCTCTTTTAGGATTTGAAATAGCTCAACTGGAATTCCATCACCTCCACTAGCTTTGTTCTCAGTGATGCCTCCTAAGGCCCACTTGACTTCACATTCCAGGATATCTGGCTCTAGGTGAGTGATCACACCATTGTGGTGATCTGGGCCATGATGTATTTTGTACAGTTCTTCCGTGTATTCTTGCCCCCTCTTCTTAATGTCTTCTGCTTCTGTTAGGTCCATACCATTTCTGTCCTTTTTTGAGCCTATCTTTGCATGAAATGTTCCCTTGGTATCTCTAATTTTCTTAGAGAGATCTCTAGTCTTTCCCATTCTATTGTTTTCCTTTATTTCTTTGCGCTGTTCACTGAGAAAGGGTTTCTTATCTCTCCTTGCTATTCTTTGGAACTCTGCATTCAAATGGGTATATGTTTCCTTTTCTCCTTTGCCTTTAGCTTAGTTTAGATGTCCAAGCTGGATTTAGAAATGGCAGAGCAACTAGAGATCAAATTGCCAACATCTTAGATCATAGAAAAAGCTAGAGAGTTCCAGAAAAACATCTATTTCTGCTTTATTGACTATGCCAAATATTTTGACTGTATGGATCACAACAAACTGTAGAAAATTCTTGAAGAGATGGGAATACCAGTCCATCTGACCTGCTTCCTGAGAATTCTGTATGCAGGTCAAGAAGCAACAGTTAGAATTGGACATGGAATAACAGACTGATTCCAAATCAGGGAAAGAGTATGTCAAGGCTGTATATTGTCACCCTGCTTATTTAACTTATATGGGGAGTACATCATGTGATATGACAGGCTGGATGAAGCACAAGCTGGAATCAAGATTGCTGGGAGAAATATTAATAACCTCAGATATGCAAATGACACTACTTTTATGGCAGAAAGTGAAGAAGAACTAAAAAGCCTCTTGATGAAAGTGAAAGAGGAGAGTGAAAATGCTGCCTTAAAACTCAATATTCAGAAAGCTAAGATCATGGCATCTGGTCCCATCAATTCAGGGCAAATAAATGGGGAAACAGTGGAAACAGCGACAGACTTTATTTTGGGGGGTTCCAAAATCACTGCAGATGGTGAATGCAGCCATGGAATTAAAAGATGCTTACTCCTTTGGAAAAAAAGCTATGAGCAACCTAGACAGCATATTAAAAAGCAGAGACATTACTTTGCCAGCAAAGGTCCATCTAGTCAAAGCTATGGTTTTTCCAGTAGTCATGTATGGATGTGAGAGTTGGACCATAAAGAAAGCTGAGCAGCAAAGAATTCAAAAGCAAAAGAGAAGACTCTTTAGAGTTCCTTGGACTGCAAGGAGATCCAATAAGTCCATCCTAAAGGAAATCAGTCCTGAATATTCTTTAGAAGAACTGATGCTGTTTGTCTACTTGGTATAAAGAAAAAGACTCATTGGAAAAGACCTGATGCTGGGAAAGGTTGAAAGTGGGAGGAGAAGGGGATGACAGAGGATGAGACAGTTGGATGGCATCACTGACTTGATGGACAGGAGTTTGACTAAGCTCAGGGAGTTGGTGATGAACAGGGAAGCCTGACGTGCTGCAGTCCATGGAGTCACAAAGAGTTGGACATGAATGAGTGACTGAACTGAGTTGAACTTGGAGTTGAGGCTAATCAAATAGAATAGGAAGAGATGGACAAAGCTTTTCTAGAGGAAGTCTAAATTCTTCCAATTTGCATTATGTCATTGGGAGTTTTAAAAATTCTACTAGTGTTGAACACAGATTCTACTAGTGTTGATTCATTCATACAACTTTACATTAAAAAAAAAAAAAAGCTTATTTGTATGTGCTCACTGATGTCTGGCTCTTTGTGATCCCATGGACTGTATCCTGTCCATGGGATTTTCCAGGCAAGGATACTGGAGTAAGTTGCTATTTTCTACTTCAGGGGATCTTCCCCACACAGGAATCAAACCCATATCTCTTCTGTTTCCTGCACTGGCAGCAGATTCTTTACACTTCACCACCTGGGAAGCCCATACCTTACAAATGAAACAAACTAAGGATAAGCTTCACATTTTATTATGACAATATGATAAAAGGGAATTTTCCTCCAATTGGATGGTGTAATATCTAGCACTGATGAGGTAATGATTTCCCTAATATGTAGCTTAAACAGCAGTAGCTCTTCAGTGATGAACATTTTGTTTGCCTTGCTCTTTGACAGTTTTTAATTTCACCCATGCCTAAACCACTTTCTATGTGAAAGTATAAAACACTTTTTAGAAAACATTTAATATGTTGGCAATGAGCACAAGCCTATTAGAAATGATAGATCACTGGAGTCAAGAAACTCCGCACTCTTCAATTACTAGAATAGAGTTGAAAGCTGCCTTTATTTTAGAACTTGAGTAGATGTTGCATATAGGACTGTTGCTTCACAGGTATTTAAGTGGTTGCCTTCAGTGACCTTACTTTCAGCTATTCATGTGCTGAAATGCACTTGTTTCTCTAGAAGCAAGTAAAAGGAAATTCCTGAATGAAACCAGACCCATATTCTTCCCATTCCTGAAGGGGTCTCACCAATCTGTTTCACCTTCAACTAAGAGTTTCTTAAGGCTTATGTGATTGTTAAAAGTAAGCTAATTGAACCAATTATTAGCCATTATAAATTTCCAGATTTTTTAATTGCATAAATGAAATTAAAAGCTCAGAAAGAGTGAGGTTTTTCGTATATCACTGAAGTCAACATTTTTCTCAATACATTCATGAAAAGACTATGTTGTGACAGAGATTCTTCGCTTGACCCAACTTTAGTCAGACTCTTGGAACTTCTCCTAAACTCTTCTGTGCTCTGCTTTGTAAAAGTCTAGTTTTATCGAGAACACTGCTAAATTAGTTTAAACAGTATTCACCACCCTGATGTTTGGTTCGTTTCCTCATGTTTCACCATCTTCCAGGTGATGTCTGTTCATTCTGACCTGCCCTCAGCAAACAGCTTCTTTTTGGTTGGTTTAGACAGAATTCCTCTTGCCTTTGATGTTTCCTCTTAGTAATTTTCTATCCTCCAACCCTCCCATTTTTGCTTCTTGGCTATAAATTTCCACTTGCTTATCCTTTATTCAAAACTGTACCTGACTTTATTCTAAGGTCTCTTTTCCCTACTGCTATAGTCCTTAATAAAATGTATTTTTGCTGTTTTAATGACTAACCAGCTCTGACTTTTCTTTGAGAGTTGTGAGCTTGCTTTATGCATGTACTTCAAAAGAGTCATTAAATTATGTCTAACTCTTTGTGACTCCATGGACTACAGTATGCCAGGCTCCCCTTTCCTTCACTATCTCCTGGAGTTTGCTCAAACTCATGTCCATTGAGTCTAAACCACATTTTTTATACTTTTTACCTTATCTAGTGAGAGACATGGGGCTTCCCCAATGGCTCAGTGGTAAATAATCTGCCTGCAGTGTAGGAGATGCAGGAGAGGAGGGTTCCATCCCTGGGTCAGGAAGATCCCCTGGAGGAGGGCATGGTAACTCACTCCAGTATTCTTGCCTGGAGAATTCCAGGGACAGAGGAGTCTGGTAGGTTACAAACCATAGGGTCACAAAGAGTTGGACACAATGGAAGAGACACAAGTACATGCACACACTAGTGAAAGACAGTCACAACATATATAAATAAATAAACACTCAATCATGAATAATACCTAAATTTAGAACAGATGCCTCCTGATAGTCATGTCAATAGAATGCAACATCTTTAGCAAGCATGAATTCAGAGTCAATTTTTGTGTAAAAATCTATGTTAGTACCAGGTGTCCAGTACATCAAATCTGGTTAGAAATTCTAGGAGGTGGTGTATCTTGGTGTTGGTGCTAGTGATCCTGTGTTGAATAATACAGAAAGTCCAGGCTTGATGGAGCTTGTAATTTAGTGGAACAGAAAGAGAAAATACAAACAATTTGCTCAATGCAAAATATTGGTATAGATTTCAGTATGTATTTGAAGGAGGTATAGTATGGATTAATAATTTTTTAAATTTTATTGACGTATAGTTGATTTATAATATGTTAATTTCTGCTGTACAGCAAATTATTAGGTTATATATATGTATATATATATTCATGGATGCATATTAAGAATTGTATTTGTGAGCTTTTAAATAGATTATCAGGAAAAGCATCTTTGGATGATGTGCATATAAAATGACAGCAAAAGAAGAAAAAGAAATCCAGTCACTTGAAGAGCTGTGGAAAGAATGCTATGGGTCATGGATATAGATTTAGCACTTTTGAGGAATGGAGTGAAAACATGGCTACAGTATGTTGAATGAAGAGAAGAGAGGCAGGCAATTTTAAGGAACACAATGCAGAGTCTTTCAAAGAGTTTGAAATTTTGTTCTTTCTGTAAAAGACAAGACAGGGATTTAAGCAAAGAGGTAGTGTTGTCCCATTTATGCATAAAGAAAATTCTCTGCTTTGAGTTAAAGAGTGCAGGGGCCATGAATGGGAGTTTAAGGAAGGATGGGTATGGAGGGAGTTTAGGAAGCCTTAATTGCAAATCTGATAATGGTCTGGATGTACCTCTGAGAAAGCCAAAAATTAGACATTACAAACAGCAGAAGAAATATTCAAAGCTGAAAAGTCGCCAGTAAGGTCAGCAAAAACCTGAAGAACCTGGGGTGGAGGACATAAAGAATGGATGGTTTAAGTAGCAAATAGGAAGCCTGCATTTTTGTTTTATTTTATGACTAAAATGCTTTATTTTATGATTAAAATTCAACCTATATCTCAGAGGCAGAATGCATGAATCCTTAAATCATAACACTTATTTGTAACAATATAATCACAGGATTTCAGAATATAATCATATAGAAGGAAAAATCCCTGATACATGTTGATGGGTATAACATGAAGTTTAATAGTGTGAGCACTAGTTTAAGAAATAGATTGATTAAATTTTTTCCCCAAGCTACACTGTATTATAGTACACAGGTTTATAATTCTTCCAATTGAATTGTTTTAAAGAGCACTATATTTAAAAATATGGAGTATTGAAGCCAAGATTGAAGCTAAGTATGAAGCTAAGATTGGCTATGGGAGCCAGTGAATCTAGTCCTAATGTCATGCTCCTTATCTCTTAGAAATGGGGGCATCAGCCTCCATAGACAGCCTCTGTGAAGAGCTGCCATCCCTCATGGAGGAATTTCAGTCTCTATGGAGACTGCCTCCATTTCAATCCTAGTCAATTAGAGGTGAAAGATATTCCATTTGCAGTCACCTAAGCCATAGAGTCCACCTATTTTTTTTTCCTTCATTCTTTCAGTCAAATGATATCTTCTTATCTAAGATTGAAAAAAAAAATCAGAATCGTGGTCATTTAATTTGAGCTTACTCAGTTCTAGTTACTCTTTTTCTTTTGTTTCAAATGGCAGCCTTCTCTGTAAATCAGATAAAGAACTGTATCATTATGCTATCATCTTTGAAAGCTCCATAATTGTAGCTTTTCTACCCAAATCACTGAAATAAAACATCTAATTCTACACTAAATGTAAATTTATTTCCAGTTTTACCTGTTGTATTATTTACTTAGGTGATAGTGCTTCCAACCTTTTTCAGAGGTGAGCCTATAGTATAAAGAACTTTTTAAAAAATAACACATATTTTCACAAAAGACAATGAAAGATACACAGATTAGGGGTTACTCTTAGTAGTTCATCAATACTTCCCTGTTTTTTCTTAAGGACATAAAAGACAGATATTACTGATTTTGCTTTAAAATTAGTCCAGAAAACTAGAAAAAAAAATCACATTGAATTAATTAAATCTAATTAACTTGTGTATTTATTAGAGCAATTAAGATGTGTATAAGATGAGCTGGGATAAAAAAAGAACAATAAACAATATGAAAATATTTACTAGGGATAATTTACTGCTGAGAGTCTATTATGTATTTTTCTCTTTATCATTGTTCCTCAAGAACACAGTGGCACTTATTATGATTGTTAACTTTTGTGATTTCAAGTGACAAAAGCTTGATTCAAATAGACATTAACTGAAAAAAAAAACTAATTAAATTTATTTGGAGAGTCTATTAACTAATTTCAGACACGGCTATATCAAGGGGATTTTTCATCATTAAATCTTCTTTCTCCATTTTTTAAAATGATTTTTCCATGAATGTGACTTCATACTAAGGCAGATGATTCCTTTGAGGTACCATTATGCCTAAGAACACCTTCAAGTTTTCATTCTAAAACTTTGAGTATGCATAAATATTTTATTTCTTTCCAGTTTTGTTGAGATATAACTGACATAGAGCACTGTATAAGTTCAAGGTGTACAGCATAATGATGTAACTTACATGCAGCATGAAATGATTATCACAGTAAACTTAGATTAATATCCATAATCTCATACANCCTTCAAGTTTTCATTCTAAAACTTTGAGTATGCATAAATATTTTATTTCTTTCCAGTTTTGTTGAGATATAACTGACATAGAGCACTGTATAAGTTCAAGGTGTACAGCATAATGATGTAACTTACATGCAGCATGAAATGATTATCACAGTAAACTTAGATGAATATCCATAATCTCATACAGATGGGTTTCCCTGGTGGCTCAGATGGTAAAGAATC
Organism: Oreotragus oreotragus; assembly: GCA_006410675.1. Classification (NCBI taxonomy): domain Eukaryota; kingdom Metazoa; phylum Chordata; class Mammalia; order Artiodactyla; family Bovidae; genus Oreotragus; species Oreotragus oreotragus. Next base: position 566,058 of record SJYX01021955.1, read on the forward strand.
TGCCTATCAATGCAGGAGAACTGGGTATCGTCCTGGGTCGAGAAGATCCACTAGAGAAGGAAGTGGCAAACCACTCCAGTATTCTTGCCTGGAGAATTCTGTGGACAGAGAAATCTAGTGGACTGGCGTCTCAAAGAGTCAGGCATGACTGAGTGACTAACACTTTCATTTTCATTTAATTTCACAAAAATTAAATAAAATTATTATCCTATTATGAGAACTCAGAATTTACTCTCTTTACAACTTGCATATATAAATAAGCACTGAATTGTATTTATCATGTTTCATATTACATCCCTAATATCTGTATATCTTATAACTAGAAGATTGTACCTTTTGACCACCTTCACTCAATAACCCTTCCCTCCAACCTCTCAGCTCTGATAACCACAAATCTGATCTCTTTTTCTATAGGTTTGTAAGTTTGTTTTTCAGTATAAATGACCTACAACATTATGTTTGTTCTGTTTACACAACATAGTGATTTGGTATTTCTATATATTTAAAAATTATCACTATGATAAGTCTAGTCATAGTATGTCACCATACAGATATTACACCATTATTGACTATATTCCCTCCACCGTGCATATCACATCAGTGACTCATTTATTTTGCAGCTGGAAGTTTGTACCTCTTAATCTCCTTCATCTATTTCTTTCCTCTCTCCTCCTCTGCCCTCTGTATCTATAACTCTGCTTTTGTTTTGATATATTGCTTCATTCATTTTGCTTTTAGAGCCCACATATACGTGAAATTATACAGTATTTGCCTTTTAGTATAACTTATCTCATTTAGCCTAATACCCTCTAGATCCATGCATGTTGTCACAAGGAGCAAGATTTCACTCATTTTTTTGGCTATATGTGTACATGAGGTGGTCAAAAGGTACAATCTTTAGTTATAAGATACACAGGTAACAGGGATGTAATATGCAACATGATAAATATAACCTTCATGCTGCTTTTGTTATTTATGAAACGAATAAATATATCATATAGAAAAAGCAGAGAAAGGAGTGTGGACTAGGTTCAGCTCAGTTCAGTTCATTTCAGTCGCTCAGTCGTGTCTGACTCTCTGTGACCTCATGAATCGCAGCACTCCAGGCTTCCCTGTCCATCACCAACTCTCAGAGCCTACACAAACTCATGCCCATCGAGTTGGTGATGCCATCCACCATCTCATCCTCTGTCATCCCCTTCTCCTCCTGCCCTCAATTTTCCCCAGCATCAGGGTCTTTTCAAATCAGTCAGCTCTTCGCATCAGGTGGCCAAAGTGTTGGAGTTTCAGCTTCAACATCAGTCCTTCAATGAACACCCAGGATCGATAACCTTCAGGATGGACTGGCTGGACCTCCTTGCAGTCCAAGGGACTCTCAAGAGTCTTCTCCAACACGACAGTTCAAAAGCACCAATTCTTTGGCACTCAGCTTTCTTTATAGTCCAAGTCTCACTTCCATACATGTGGAAGTGTTCTTTTTCTGAGATAGTCATCAAAATAAGAAAGATTAGACATGACCCTGTTAACTCCTTCTGAAAAGGAATGAAAAAGCCTGGATTTTTAATTTGCATAAGATGTAACACTATTTTAAATGAGTGGAAATGGAGACATCAAGTGCTCTGGTTAGACACACTGAATTTGATATACCTAGCAGGCATATACATAGTGATAACAAGTTGCGAGTTTTATATTAAAATCTGGTCTTCATTCAGATAAGATGTAAGCGTTGGAGTTTTGTTTTGTTTTGTTTTAAATAAGAATTACAGCAGTTTATTTTTTTATAATTTATTTATTTATCTTTGGCTATAATGGGTCATCTTTGCTGCATGCAGTNGGACTGGCTGGACCTCCTTGCAGTCCAAGGGACTCTCAAGAGTCTTCTCCAACACGACAGTTCAAAAGCACCAATTCTTCGGCACTCAGCTTTCTTTATAGTCCAAGTCTCACTTCCATACATGTGGAAGTGTTCTTTTTCTGAGATAGTCATCAAAATAAGAAAGATTAGACATGACCCTGTTAACTCCTTCTGAAAAGGAATGAAAAAGCCTGGATTTTTAATTTGCATAAGATGTAACACTATTTTAAATGAGTGGAAATGGAGACATCAAGTGCTCTGGTTAGACACACTGAATTTGATATACCTAGCAGGCATATACATAGTGATAACAAGTTGCGAGTTTTATATTAAAATCTGGTCTTCATTCAGATAAGATGTAAGCGTTGGAGTTTTGTTTTGTTTTGTTTTAAATAAGAATTACAGCAGTTTATTTTTTTACAATTTATTTATTTATCTTTGGCTATAATGGGTCATCTTTGCTGCATGCAGTTTTTCTCTTGTTGTGGGAAACTGAGACTACTCTCTAGTTGTGTTGTGTGAGCTTTTTATTGTGGTGGCTTCTCTTGTGGAGCACAGGCTCAATAGTTGTAGTCCAGCTCATGGACTCTGGAGCGTGGGCTCAGCAGCTGTGGTGCATGGGCTTAGTCGCTCCAAGGCATATGGGTTCTTCCCGGACCAGGGATCAAATTGATGTCTCCTTCATTGTAAGACAGATTCTTAACCACCGGACCACTAGGAAGCCACAGGGCTGGAGTTGTAAAGATGCAAATTTGGATTGTCAGCTCAAACATTTTTTTGCAGAAAACATATTAAATTATAATTTTTACATGTTTTTGTTCTAAGCTTTTTCCCACTCTAAAATGTATTATTCAGCCTGAGACACACGCATACCAATGCCTTATTGAAATTAAAAGTGAAATTTTAATTTAAAATATTTTTATGGACTAAAGTACAAAGAAATAAAGGATTCTAAGTGTGATAATAACCCAAAAAAATTCAAAAAATAATTTTATTAGGAGCATTTACTTAATTCTTAGGACTATAAATATAACAAGAAAAAAGGTAAATTACATTAGATATATAATTCTTAAATTCCAGAGTTAAAAGTGTCACACTCAAGCCTTACCTTTTATTTTGTTTTAACTTATTTGAAAGTCTATATTGCTTCAATTCTATAAATGTAAGCAATACAGTACTTCTCATGTTGCTAATGGAGCTTGAAATTAGGGCAGCAGCTTTTCTATCAGCATCATGATGATGTCAGCAATTCACATGAAAAATGAAACATAACCAGTACAAGTTTTACAACCACAAAAAATAGCCAGCTTTCCATATTTGAAACTGGCTGACCATACCCAATAATATATGGTGCAGGAAAAGAAAATATTCTTTTCTCTAGGCTTTGCAAAACCAATACCACATTTGTTGATGAAGAATTCTGTGAAGATATGCATTTAGTAAAATAAACAGAAAACTTACGTTGGACTCCAAGGTCTATGTTGCAAAATTTAATGCCAGGTCTAGGTCTGTATATCACTGTAGGAAGTAGAGTTTTCTAATTACTGGCATTTGATCAATCCCACTTATAAAAGTATTAATGACTTTTCAACAAAAATTATATTTTAATCATGAATTATTCAATTTTTCTATGTTTCATTTATAAAAAATATGCAATAACTCAATCTCAATCAAAAATATACTATCATGGCTAAACAACAAAAATACTGATATAAATTCTCAAAATTAAAAAAATATATATTTAGAACCAAGGACATTATTGATTGATATAAATTATGTATATAACTTCACATTAACTTTCTCTTATTTGTAAAAGATGACTTTTAGTGAAAATAAAAATTTTGTGCAGAAATATTATAAAACCAGCAAAACTGGAAAACTCAGCATTGGCCACAGGATTGGAAAAGGTCAGTTTTCATTCCAATCCCACAAAGAGGGAATAATAGAGAATGCTCAAACTGCCGCACAATTACATTCATCTCACATGCTAGTAAAAAATTGCTCAAAAATTTAAAGCCAGGCTTCAGCAATACATGAACCGTGAATTCCCTGATGTTCAAGCTGGTTTTAGAAAAGGCAGAGGAACCAGAGATCAAATTGCCAACACCCGCTGGATCATGGAAAAAGCAAGAGAGTTCCAGAAAAACATCTATTTCTGCTTTATTGACTATGCCAAAGCCTTTGACTGTGCGGATCACAATAAACTGTGGAAAATTCTGAAAGAGATGGTAATACCAGACCACCTGNTTTTTTTAAGCCTTCTAATGATAGGAAGCAATCTATGAGCATTTCACAGAACAATAATTTGACAGTTGACTTTTTCTTTCTTCTCAGAGATCTTTCTTTACTATATCAGGCTTCTTTTGTTTTATTTACATTGTGTTCTGTATACCACTGCACTTCAGTCACCATATAGTTAGTCAGTGTAGACTACTAGAATTGAATCTTTTCATTTGGCCAGAATTGGCTAATCACCAAAAATCTTTGTAATACTTCTATTTGCATGATGAGAATGTTTCCCTTGATATACATTTTGTGGACTTTTTCTCCCCTCCTCTACTGCTTTTATATAACTTGATCATAGAGAACAGGTCCTTTTCTTCAGCTTTATTGAGATACAGTTGTTACATATCACAATACATAGCATAGCACTGTGTAAGTTTAAGGTGTACAAAACTCCATTCAATATACTTATATATTGTGAAATGATTACCACAATAAGTTAGTTAACACTTCTATCACCTCACATAGGTGTGTGTGTTTGTGTGTATGTGTGTGTGTGTGTAGAACATTTAAGATCTACTCTCTTAGCAATATTTAAGTATATAATAGNTACAAAACTCCATTCAATATACTTATATATTGTGAAATGATTACCACAATAAGTTAGTTAACACTTCTATCACCTCACATAGGTGTGTGTGTTTGTGTGTATGTGTGTGTGTGTGTAGAACATTTAAGATCTACTCTCTTAGCAATATTTAAATATATAATAGAGCATTTTCAGCTATAGTCATTATGTCACATATTAGATCACTAATATTTATTCACCTTGTCATTGGAAGTTTGTACCTTTGGATCCACTCCCCTTGTCCAAAGGCCCTGTCAATCACCAATTTATATTCTCTTTCTACACAGTCATATAATTTGGATTCTACATATAGATCACATAGTGTTTTTACCTGTTTCACATATTTTACTTAGAATAATGCCTGCATGATTCATCATTGATATCACAAATGGTGAAAGTGAAAGTATTAGTTGCTCAGTCCTGTCTGACTCTTTGTGACCCCATGGATTGTAGCCAACAAGGCCTCTGTCCATGGGATTCTCCAGGCAAGAATACTGGAGGGGATAATCATTCCCTTCTCCAGGGGGTCTTCCTAACCTGGGACTGATACTAGGTCTCCAATACGGCAGGCAGACTCTTTACTGTCTGAGTCACTAGGGCAAGAGGTGGGGTGTGTAGGGTGTAGGGTGAGGGGGATGGCAGGTGGCAGGTGGTGGTGGGGAGAGGGACCATAAAGAAGGTTGAATGCTGAAGAATTAGTGCTTTTGAACTGTGGTCTTGGAAAAGACTCTTGAAGACACTTGAGAGTCCCTTGGACTGCAAGATCAAATCAGCCAGTCCTAAAGGAAATCAATCTTGAATATTCATTGGAAGGACTGATGCTGAAGGGTTCCCCGCTATGGTTCAACTCTCATATCTGCACATGACTACTGGAAAAACCATAGCTTTGACTAAATGGAACTTTGTCAGAAAAGTAATGTCTTTGCTTCTTAATACACTGTCTAGATTTGTCATAGCTTTTCTTCCAAGGATCAAGAGTCCTTTAATTGCATGGCTATGGTCACCATCTGCAGTGATTTGGGAGCCCCCGAAAATAAAGTTTCTCACTGTTTCCATTGTTTCCCAGTCTATTTGCCTTGAAGTGATGGGATCAGATGCTATTATCTTACCTTTTTGAATGTTGAGTTTTTTTTTTGTTTTGTTTTGTTTTTTATTTTTTTTTTGAATGTTGAATTTTAAACCAGCTTATTCACTCTCTTCTTTTACCTTCATCAAGAGACTCTTTAGCTCCTCTTAACTTTCTGCTTATTTAACTTATATGCAGAGTACATCATGAGAAACGCTGGACTGGATGAAACACAAGCAGGAATCAAGATTGCTGGGAGAAATAGCAATGACCTCAGATATGCAGATAACACCACCCTTATGGCAGACAGTGAAGAAGAACTAAAGAGCCTCTTGATGAAAGTAAAAGAAGAGAGTGGAAAAGTTGGCTTAAAGCTCAACATTCAGAAAACTAAGATCATGGCATCTGGTTCCATCAATTCATGGCAAATAGATGGGGAAACAGTGGAAACAGTGGCTGACTTTATTTTTGGGGGGGGTTCCAAAATCGCTGCAGGTGGTGATTGCAGCTATGAAATTAAAAGACACTTACTCCTTGGAAGGAAAGTTATGACCAACCTAGACAGCATATTAAAGAGCAGAGACATTAGTTTGTCAACAAAGATCCATCTAGTCAAGGC
>SJYX01021955.1:574407-595267 GCA_006410675.1 Oreotragus oreotragus
TGACAGAGGATGAGATGATTGGATAGCATCACAAATTTAATAGACATGAGTTTGAGTAAACTCAAAGAGTCAGACTTAACTGAGCAACTGAACTGAACTCTCTACCATAGGGTGATGTCATCTGCATATTTGATATTATTGATATTACTCCTGACAATCTTCCCCCAATATATACTCAGAAATGGGATTACTGGATCATACAGTTTTATTTTTATTTTTTTGAAGGCCCTCTATGATGTTTTCTATTGTGGTTTCACCATTTTACATTCCTAACCACAGTGTTCAAGGCTCCCCTTTTCTCTACATCTTAGCCTGTACTTGTTATCTTTTGTCTTTTGATAATAGAAATCTTAACAGATGTGAGTCAATATTTTATCATAGTGCTTAATTGCATTTCCCTGTGATTAGTGATGTTGAATACTTTTTCACATGCCTGTTGGTCATTTACATATCTTCTTTAGAAAAATGTCAATTCAGGTCCTTTGTCCATTTTTAAAATTTACTTGTTTGGTTTTCTTGCAATTGAGTTGTATGATACATATTTTGGATGTTAACTCCTTTTATATTTTGGATCTTAACCCCTTATCAAATATATGGTTTGCAGTTTTTCTTCCATTTGCCTTTTCATTTTGTTGACTATCACTTTCATTGCACATATGCTTTTTATTTTTAAAATTTTATTTATTTTTAATTGGAGGATAATTGCTTTACAATATTGTGTTGGTTTCTGTAATACATCAATGAATCAGCTATAGGTACACATATGTCTCCTCTCTCTTGAAACTTCCTCCCACCACTTACCTCATCCTACCCTTCTAGATTGTCAGAGAACTCTGGTTTGACTCTCTGAACCATACAGCAAATTCTCACTGGCTATCTGTTTTACATGTGGTCACTTATATATTTCCATGCTACTCTTTCCGTTTGTCCCACCCTCTTTTTCCCCCATTGTGACCTATGTGCTGAGCAGAAATGGAGATACAGACATAGAGAACAGACTGTGGACACTGGGGAAAACAGAAGCTTAGTTTGATATAGTCCTACTTTCTCATTTTTGCTTTGGTCGCTTGTGCTTTGAGTGACATATCCAAAAAAATGTAAATGTTATCAAGACCCAACTGAAGGAGCTTTTTTCCCTATGTTTTCTTCTAGAGGTTTTATGACTGAGGTCTTATGTTTTAGTCTCCAATCCAATTTAAGCTATTTTTTTGTGAGTGGTGTAAGATAGAGTCAATGTGAATCTATCTTTTCTTTTTTTTTTTTTTTTTTTGGTACATGCACATTCCATTTTCTAAACATTGCTGAGGAGCCTTCCCTTTCCCCATTGATAATTCCACAGGTGGCAGCCAAACTAGAATAAAAGAAATTAAATGGTTTCTGTTTGAATGACATGATGTTATATATAAAAACCCTTAAAGACCCCACCAAAAAACTGCTAGTTTGTAATAAATGATTTCTATAAAATTGGAGAATACAATATCAGCATACAGAAATCAGTTGTATTTCAATACACGAATAACAAAACCATTTGAAAAACAAAGAAAAAAATCTCATTTAAAATAGTATAAAAAACTATACAATATTTAGAAATAAATTTAACCAGAAAGTTAAAGATCTGTATACTGAAAAGTATAAGGCTTTGATGAGAGAAATTGAAGACACAAACAAATGAAAAGACATCTCATATTCATGGGTGAGAATAATTAACATTGTTAAAGGTCCATACTACCCAAAGCCATCTATCGATTCAATACAATCCCTATCAAAATTCCAATAACATTAAAAAAAAAACAACAGAATAAAATCTTAAAATTTATATGGGACCACAAAAGACTCCATGTAGTTAAAGAAATATGATCAAGAATAAAGCTGGAGGTATCATGCTTCCTGATCCCAATTTATATTACAAAGCTATAGTAATCAAACAGTATGGTGAGGGTATAAAGCAGACACATATACGAGTGAAACAGTTTTGGGAGCCCAGAAATAAAGGCACACATTTACAGTCAACTAGTCAAGAATACTCAGTGGGAAAAGGATAGTCTCTTAATTAGAAAGGCTTTTTTTTTTTTTTTTTTTTTTTTAAATTTGAAGTTTTCCCTTCCCAGGTGGCTCAGTGACATCCACTTGCCAATGTAAAGGAAACATAGGAGACCCAGGTTCGATCTCTGGGTTGGGAAGGTCCCCTGGAGGAGGAAATGCAATGCACTCCAATATTCTTTCCTAGATAATCCCATGGACAGAGGAACCTGGTGGGCTACAGTCCATAGTGTTGCAAAGAGTCAGACACAACTGAGCAACTGACTACACATAGATATTCTAACAAAATTAAATTATGGCTAATTTTTAAAAATCTTCTTTTTCATACAGTTCATCTCTTTTTATATTCTTCATCCACATTCATTTTATTCTCTCTGTGAAAATCACACAATTTTGGTATTTTGTTTTTTTCTTTTAAGTTTTCTTAATTTCCCATTATCCATATTACTTTATAGGTATTTTTCCACAGTTGTCTTTCCAAACCATTGTATTTATTATGTCATTTTGTTTCTATGTCTTACTTTGCACAGATTATCTTCTTAGTGCCTTTTTCTTCTAAAAGGGTATTCTAAACTTCCTACATTGTTTGAAAAATTTTCACCTACCACTGTCATTACACTTTCCTGTATACATATAATTTTGAATATATGATGAGATGGGAAGAGGTAAAGTTCCCTCCAAAAGCTTAGATTACTGTAGTGGTTGACAGAGATTCAACCCTTAGGCAAATGCTTTACTCAGATAGATTCTTAAGAAATAGAAGGTAGATTGCACCAAGAATCATGATGGGAATGTTAAAAATAAAGAGTAAGCATGTTATGTAAAAGATGGACCTACTTAACCTAATTTGAATTATCCATTTACTTATGTTTTCACAAGTGTCCCATAAACTAATAGCAGGTTTTGATATACCATGTGTGAGTGATTTCCATCACTCACTTCAGCAGCAACTAACCTGTCATGCAGTTTTAAAGATGTATATTGTCTCAATCTTTAGACAGGTACTTGGTTATTCAGCATTCTGTAGAGAGCTTTATCAAAATCTCCCATGTTCAAGGTCATTTATGACTTATAGTACAACAAGCAGCAGAATTTGAACTTTTAAAAACTTCTTCCAGTCCACATGATTTATTTAGATTATATTGTATATTTTCCCTTCTTTCACTTTCTACCTTTGTTTTCTCCTCTTTAAGAATACCCTGGTACTACACATATTTTGTCAAATCTTAAAAGGCTGATCAATAATGAAATGATGATTCTCCTTTACTTTCTATCCAATTAATGGTCAATACCTATATTTTACACAAAAAACTGCCACAAGAAAGCTACTTGTTTCTTTTAATGGGAGTCATTGTTTTATATGTATATATATATATATATATATATATATATACTACAATGTCTTTCTCTATGCTATAATTATACATCTCAACAATATATATAATAATTTTTATTTCATTTACAATCCTAAGAAAAGAAAGAAAAGGGTCCATGACTTCTATAGTGCTGCAGAAAACTGGTTCATATAATATATGGACAGCCGCTTTGAGTTGCAACCTGTAAAACCTGATATATAGATGTGTATAAGAGACAGATATATATATATATATATATATACTACAATGTCTTTCTCTATGCTATAATTATACATCTCAACAATATATATAATAATTTTTATTTCATTTACAATCCTAAGAAAAGAAAGAAAAGGGTCCATGACTTCTATAGTGCTGCAGAAAACTGGTTCATATAATATATGGACAGCCGCTTTGAGTTGCAACCTGTAAAACCTGATAGATAAAGATCAGGAAAGGACGACCAGGTTAGAGAAGGGCCACCTTCTTTAATTGAAGCTAACAACTCATTACTGACATGATTAAGGTACCTCCCAGAAGTCATTAATAAATGTAAATGAAGATGGAAATTTTAAAATTTTAATATGAAAAGGGAGTATGTTGAAATGAGAAAGAAAGATATAATAACAGGTACAAACTTAGTGATGATCATCATCAAAGAGCCTACAGGGAAGGGGGAAGAACCAAAATTTGAGGAAGAACATATGAGTAGTTCTCGAGAACAGTCCATAGAATGAGTATGCCCTAATCTAAATAATAAGTTTATCAAAATTTATAGTTTATAACTTGTTAGATTACCATGATTGATAAAAATCACCCTTATGAAACTTCTTAATTTTCAGGAACTGATCCTGTATTTACCAACAAGTCAATATTTTTGGAGGGAAAAAAAAAATCTTGAAATGGCCTATTTAAAAAGAAATGCGTATGATCAATGCTTATGTTTTATTTAAATATATTAAGTTTATATTGAGAAAATCAAATATGTCACTAATTTTCAACTTGATAAATCTGTCTCCTAAATAAATGATTAAATCCCTGTTTATAGTGAGTTTTTTCATGAGGACCTAACCAAAGAGACTCCACAAGTAGATAAGTAGAGAGAGAATATAGAAATTCAGATTTGTTTCTCTACTCTGTCAACATTAACTCCATAATTATTGAGGCATTTGACTTTACCTTTTTCTTCTAAGAACTTCTCTACCTCAAATTATGTTATGAATAGTAGTATAAGGGATAACAATACTTTTAAATATGTGAATTGCTACATAAAGCAAGGAATTATCTTTGTTCATATATTTAACATTGGTGAAATTTCATAGAATCAAATCTTCATTTCTGCAAATGGGTATAATGATGGAAAATCTAAATATGCAACCTTCTTAAATCTATCCTGTGATAGTACTCCATGGAGATTTGGAACCTAATAAGACTTCAGAAGATGAAAGAATAGTTGAAGAAATGTATAGAATTCCTTCAAAAAGAAAGACCACCATTGATACTTGTATACAAGAAAACAAGGGATGGAAAGTCAGAAAAATATCAGATTCTCACTTATTAAGTGTACACTGGAAGTTACAACACCTTTCCTTTGCCTCCTGTGATATCTGCATTTATCAAGGACCACTAATCTTTCCTTCAACTTTTTGTAACAAATTTTAGGAACCATCTAGAATATATGATTCATGAATACAATTAATTTCTTTTGCTCATTGATGTATCTGCAGAAATTACTTAAAAAATAAATCAACCCAGCACAAAATTCAATCATTTTTGAGGGAATGCCCAAATAAATTTAGTGATGGTACTGAAGCCAATATCTTCCCTTCTAAACCTTTGCAACAACTATGGAATATCAAAACAAACATGCAAATATGGGTTTGGATGGCAATAGAGAAAGATCATGATGGTATTTTGGCAGATAAAAGGCCATTATAATCTGTGTTTTGTCCTTTTAAACCTCCCTAGTAACTACAAAGCAGGTAAACTAGATTATTCCGGTAATACCACTTACAAATCTGTCTTTAATACTACATCTTGCATTTGAAAGAAATTGGTAGAAACAAAATTGCAAAACAGTATAAGTAGTATGAAATCACTATCTTCAAAAGGAAAGAGAGATAACAATGCACCTATACATTTTTATAGATTGATTCTATTTTCTAGCTGCTAAACATTCTGTGTGTTATTTGGTTTCATCACCTATAAAATCAGAATATTAATTTGGCTCATATCTGCTTGCTAGTAAATTAATTAAATGAGTTAAAAACACATAAACCATATTATACAAGAGATAGCATGAGAGTAAGAAAATAAATAAATATTAACCACTCTAGAATTGGGCTTTTCAGGTGGCATTAGTGGTTAAGAACCCACCTATGAATTCAGGAGGTATAAGAGATGTGGGTTCGATCCCTGGGTTGGAAAGTTCCTCTGGAAGAGAACATGGCAATCCACTCCAGTATTGTTGCCTGGAGAATTCCTATGGACAGAGAAGCCTGGCAAGCTACAGTACATAGGGTTGCAAAGAGACACGACTGAAAAGACTTAGCATGCATGCGCTCTACAATTATTGTTTGCATTTGTTTTATAAAATAACATTAGGTTGATGAAGGAATTACCAGTGTCTTCTTTGTGCTTTTACGAGTTATTCTGAATTATCTAACTATACATGGATTGGTTTCAGAATCAAAATAGAGCTTTTTTAATTTTGTGAGATATGCTACTGAATTCTGCATAATTTTACTATTTCATTTGAATAGAGGCAGTTTCTACTAGTCTAAGCATCTAAGCCTTCTCTATATAAAATGTATTTCATGTGAGCTATTATTTAAAAATTTATATAAATAAATTAATCAAATTTCTGCTAAAGACTTTTGACAATACATTTGAGAATTCTATGGAATCACTCATTTTTGTCCTTTATTATTACTAAGCATAATAATTACAAATTCTACCAGATACACCTGATGCAAGAGTATTTATTTATAGAATTATGAACTATTACAGGAGAAATAAACCTAATTACTAAGTTATTTCAAATTCTTGAAGTTACACAGTAAAAATGATTGCAGGCCTTTTAGGGTCACGGCTGTTCATTATTCATATTTATATTCCCAGACTCCAGCATAGTGCATAATAAATTAAGTATTTAAATACTATTAACCAGAAAAGTTCTCATTTCTATAGTTCCATACAGTAAAATAAAGATTTGATGATTTAAAGGAAAAAACATCTTAAAAGTGAAGCAATTTATTCAATTATTGGCACATTTTCATTATGCCAAAAATCACTTAGTACATAACTAAAAACAAAACACGAAACTAAATCTCTATATGCCTCAGTTTTAGACTTACCTTTTAAAGGTTCACAGCATCAACTGGTAAATATAATATTCTTTCCGAAGTGTTTAAAAACATCTCCTATACAATGGGGGTTCCATTTCTCCATTAAAAAAAGAAAATGTAACACAATTCTAAGTGAATTCATAAATGGATGGAATGACTACAAAACCTGTGACTTTGTTTCTATATGTGACAAGATCTTTTGAGTTATTAAGAATTCACAACATAGTTTTAAAGTCTTAAACCTCTTGAGAATATGCAGAATGATTAAAAAAAAAAAAGGAAGCCTAGTCTCTACTAGTCTCTAGAATGACTACTCCTGTCATGCCAACAAGAGCAAACAAGGCATTTGGCAACTCATAAGTGCTGTGAAAGCTCCGTAACTAGTAGTATTGTTTGTTCATGATAAATTCACTCTGTCTTTCCTACATGATCTTGGAAACATTATCAAACTCAAAAGGAGCATGGGTGGAAGGATGACTCCTGAGAGCTTTCACCTATTTCCTGTTGCTAAGGAAACGTCTTCCTTTGTACATGTTCAGAATAGCAGGTTCTTTTGAATCCTGCCTTTCAAGCTCTATTTTTTAAAGAAAACATATAGATGTATAACCCATGTTTTGAAATGTACACAGATTTACTCTTTGTTTCTGCTACCTGGTGAAGAAATGTCATCCAATTAGAAGTAATATATGCTTTAAGATTAAAACATTGGAGATAGACAACTTCTCTTTGCTGTTTCAGACTTTGTCAAATCTAGTGTTCCTGAATCCACAAAAGAGTCAGTAAACCTAAGATATCACTGTGACCTGTGAATATGTATCTCTCAAAAATTGGCTGAAATAAAGTACAGCTTTTGATATTTGATATAATTGGGAACAATTATACTTAATTACTGCATAATACGTGACACAGTTATTGTACATTAATTACTCTGAGATTTTTATTAAGACAATATGTGTCTGCTTATTTTCATTGAAAATATTACGGAAATTTTCTCAATTTTCTTCTTTAACATTTGCAGATGGATTAGCTCAAATGCTAGAATTCAATGAATTGGCTTTCAAAGGCAAAAATGTGGAGTTTTATTATACCATGGTGATTGCAGTATTTATTTGCAAGCTATTAACAATAGCATGTGTGGACATTGGCTATAAATACTAGATGATTTCATAACTTGGATTGTAATGCTATAATTATATGTTGTAATTCACAGTATACAACTGAGAATCATAGCCCAGGCCACAGCTTTATTACAGCATTCTCATTAATGTCCTGTTTATTTGAGACCTTTCAAAGAATTCCTTTGAGCACCCATCATGATATTTTTAATTATACTCTTTATATCTTTTCAAAATGTTTTGGACTTGTCCTACATGCATACTTGTGCATGATTCCCTAAGACTACAGACTACAAATCCAGATTACATCACTGCAAAGTTAAAATGATTTTGATTATTGTATCTATAGCATAATTTCCTTCACTTGTTTATGTCTATTCAGTGATTATAGCTTCTGTGGGAAAAAAAATGTTTTCAAGTTCAATTCTAGAAAAAAAGTATACTCCTAAGCATTAAATAGACTTATTTAACTGACTTATACCACAGTGTGCTATTAGGCTTACTTGTTTGAGTTGTCTATTGCTTTCAGTCTAATAACCATTGATATAATCCCACATTTCCTGCAGAGATGTTGTTTTATACACAAAGTAAGTAGTAAGGCATAAACACATTTTAATTTCAAGGAGAATATTTCACTGATCAGAATAAGAATAAATCGTTTAATTAACTCACTGCTTTTCTTACAACAGATGTTCAATAAAGACAGTTGTTCAGTAATATCAAGCAGTAATTTTAATGCAGTGACATTGTTTATTTATATTTGCCTTCTACAGTTTGGGAACACAGTCAGGGCTTCACACTTCCACCTTGAATTAATTGATTAAAGAATTGATTTAAAATTTCAATATTTGATATTTTTAATTTCTTAGAGACCCAAATTCATTCGTATTTTACCAGCCAGTAGCATATTGGCATTTTGATTTTAAAAACAAAACAACTGCTTTGGTTCATCAGTTTTCTATATTGCCTCTGGTAGGATAATGTTTGATGGCCTTTGTTGGCTTATTGCACTTTAATTAGCATGATGCTGTGTGCCTTTAGTAACATGCTGCTACGCTACCCTTAATTGAAATCTTTCTCTTGTGTCTGTGATCATTATATCACCTTGATGCCTGGAACTGCTGCTCCTATGGAGTATGTGGTAATGTTGCATTAGCCCTTTGAAGCTGGGAGTTTGATTAGCAGGATCAGATGAGCTGCTAGAGGGTGTCTGACTCTTAGCTTGAGTATCTTCAAATGCATTTTGCAAAATTACCTACTTACCTTAATACTATAAATATGCAGATTTGTATGCCACTTACTGTATAAAGTGAAATTTTACAGTGGAAAATTATTTCCTTGCATACACTTTGACTTAAAGGCCACAGTTTCAAAAATGTTTCATAAAGATATTATGTCCCATTTTGAGCCCAGTGGAAAATAGTTTTAAACAGAAAGGAAAAAATATGAAATCATCTTTCTTTTCTTTAACTCTGGAATATCTACACAACACATTCTTTTCTTTTTCTGATAGTTTTTTTTTTTAATTTAATTTTACTTTACAGTACTCTACTGGTTTTGGCATACATTGACATGAATCCGCCACGGGTGTACACGAACTCCCAAACATGAACCCCCCTCCCTCCTCCCACCACCCATCATCCCTCCAGATCATCCCCATACACCAGCCCCAAGCATCCTGCATCCTGCATCGAACACAGACTGGCGATTCATTCTAAGAACTTGTTTCTTCCATCCATTGTGGATTTTCTCCACCTTTCCTTAACAGAGCACATATAATTTTTAAAGGTCTTCAGAATGCTTCTGTAGGGTGATTGGATTACACATTTTTTATAATTATAGCAAAATGAAAACAATCAGAGGTGGAGAACAAACATTTTTTAAAACATGCAGGATTTTCTTGTCACGGAAAAACTTCTACAAAAACATTCAAATTGTGAAAATGAAAAAAAAAAAAAGCACACGTTATGTACCTTGAAGGTGGTGCGTATAACAATAGTCATGAAACAGAAAGCTTAGAGTATAACCACAGCTAGCCACAGTGGAAGGCTGAAGCATTATGGAATAGGGATACTTTTCACATTGATGGGAGAGGATTTTTAAAGATACAGAGTGCAGAAATAACTGCTTCCTTCTTACCATTTTTTAAAGTGGGTCGAAACAGATGCAGCAGGGAGGAATACAGTATTGTTAAAAATGAAATTGTCCCACTTTTTTCAACAAAATTTAAAGTGGTCAATAAATAATCTGTCATGTTCTAAAGAATCTAAATTGGTAAGATAATAGATAGGCCATTCCTGATGGGTCCAAAATGTCTGGCCATGCAGGACTCCGGATGGTGAATATAGTTGGAGCTTAGGAGCATAAGTGGCAGAAGAAATTCCTGCAGTAAAAAGGCAAGGAATACATAGATATATAGATACTGTGTTCTTTGATGATGTGATTGTAGGCAATTTTCTTCTTTGTGATAATGTATAGTACACGTGTTTTAAAACAAAGAGGCATACTTGAATTATCATATTTTTCTTTAAACTATTTGAGTGGTCCCTGGAAGGAACAACCCATGCATTTTCTGAGCAAATCTTTATAAAGAAGATTTGTCTCTTTTATGAACTAGCTAATAATTAATTATTTATTACAAGTTGAACATATGTGATATTAGTCAAAACGTGACAATTAAAATCTTATTTTTTAAATTTAATGCTTTATAGTTGTGTGAGAAAGAACATTTAAGATGCAAATTATTATAAATATATACGAGTGCAGCAAACTATTTGTGAGAGCTTTAACACTTTATTGTTTATCCTTTGTGGTAGTGACAGCAAAGATACTAATAGAATGACAATGTAGATAAACCTAGACCATTTTATCTTGGTGACTATACACTAAATTTTAGAAAAGTTCACACATTTCCCCATTACTTTTATAAAATTAAAGATAGTGTTTTATAATATATGAGTATATATAATCTTTTAAAATAAATATATAATTAAAATTGTTAAGCAAAAATACATGCTAGATTGAACAATTTATACATGAGACCGTCATCTTTGTAGATCACATTCAGTGGCATATTTGGCTATATGTACATATGGTACATTTGCTATTTAAAGAAAAATTGCTTTCTACACCTACAAAAGAAAGCAAAACCATGTTATGTTTCTTAGTTTGGCAAATGGATATCATAATGTATCAAAAATATTTTGTTTTATTAGATATATATGATAACATACTACAATGAATACTCTTCCAAATTTGAATATAATAGCATCAAAATATAGGCTAGATAGAAAGTTTTTAAAAGAAAATAAATTATTACTGTCCCTCCAAGTGAAACACTTCCTAATAATAGAAATCAGATAGTTTAATTTTTTACCACTTGAATAAGCTGGTACTCATATAATAATTTTAAAATATTATTTCAATTCAGTTCAGTTGCTCAGTCATGTCTAACTCTTTGTGACCCCATGAATCACAGCACGCCAGGCCTCTCTGTCCATCACCAGCTCCGAGAGTTCACCCAAACTCATCTGCATCAAGTCGGTGAGGCCATCCAACCTTTTAGGATCTTTGAAAAATCTTACAGTTTACTTCATGCATCAATCATGAATCTTCAAATTCTAAAGTGCTAAATTTACAACAAAAGAGAATGTGCTATACCATTCTTTTTTTTTTTTTTTTTTTTAGGAGTTATCTTTTTTTTTTTGATTGTTAATTTCTTTTTTTTAATTAATTAATTTATTTTTTTACACGAACTCCCAACCATTCTAAAGCTCTGAAATGTTAGACTGAACAATATGAAACTGTCTATATTTAATGTTTTGGCATTTAAATGCAATGTGGCAAAAAGCATTTCTAAGTAGAATTAAGAAGCAAGAAGCCCAAGTACATAGGAAAATTTGACTATGCCACAGAAATAAAAAATCTCTATATGACTGAATTATGTGAAAATGACTATTCTTGACCAATTTTTGACTATTAGTGCTGCAATTTTATATGGTTAAGTTCAATATAAATAATGGTATACCTTCTGGAACAGAAATAAGGAGCAGATATATTTTCAAGTTTCAGAAGTTTCTTTAGTTTATATCCCCTTGGACACACATCCATGGGACAGATATAGGAAGCCACCTGTGGGAAGAAGTGGCTTTAAAAGTGGTGAGAAGACAGTGAGGTGTAGTGAACAAAATCTCTGAGGCTCATGACAGCAGACTGAGTTCTAGTTTATGTACGGAAACAGAGTAACTGTGCAGTCTTATATAAGTGAGTTCAATGTCTTTGAACTTCAGATTATCCTTTTAATCTGTAAAATGTTTATGATAACGAGCAAAATTATTAATATATTTATTTCTTTCATTCTCACTCTACTGGAGGGATGATGTTGGGTAAGAGGTGGGAGGGGGGTTCATGTTTGGGAGTTCGTGTACACCCGTGGCAGATTCATGTCAATGTATGCCAACACCAATAGAGTACTGTAAAGTAAAATAAAGTAAAAAAAAAAAAAGAATAAAAAATATATATATATAATTGTGATACTGGAAAAGAAACTAGTATGCAATTTCATGCATTATTGATAATTTTGATTAAAAATAACAAAATAAATGAGCAGCAAAAAAAAGAAAAAACAAAATATACTTATTTTATCTCTGCTTCCCAGAACCTTCTTTCTTGATCTCCTAGGAAAGACAAATCTTTACTTTCCTAATTTGGGGCTTCTTTGTCCCAGAGTTTGCTAACGTTTGCTGTACTTGATAGAAAAAAGAATCAAATTCTTGGAAGTAAGTCTTCACTGAAGCTTTCCTTATGAGTCTAACCACTTTTGGGAGTATTATAGTGTTTCTGTCTAAGAAGCTAATTCACAGCCAAGCTAATGAAGCTTAGGCTGAAGGTCCTCTTACATGCAAATTCTTCTAAATTATACCTTTCTTCCTTTAAGTGAACTTTGATAGTCAAGGGGAAGCATAGTCATGTTTTTGAGACCTAGTTGATTTTATAAGGGACCACATTTTATTTTGGTTTAATAGGGTGAGTTTATGCAGTTTTTAGTCACTTCTGCTAATCAGTTAACAATAATTATCCCAGTATAGGAAAATCTCCCTACCCACTGCACTAACCTATCTGATGTCATGGCCCAAATATGCAAGGATAGATGCTATGTGTCAGTATGAATGTGTCCTTTGGGCTCTGTTACTGAAAGCATGTTTGGCAATTGTGCAAAAATAAAAAAGTTTGAAATATAGAGTCAGTATTAATCTGGGGAAATTTCTTCTCATTAGACACATAATATTTTAAGTGGCTGATCTGATTCTCTTACAAAACTAATCATTAAGGACATACTTTCCTGTTAGGAATATACATAATTAAGCAATATATACAAGTATAGGTACATCACAAATTTTGCTTTTTAATCAATGGAATCACATGAAAAATAAGTTTCAATATTTCATCTTTTAAAGCTTAAAGACTATAGCAATATTATAAAATATGAATATATTTTCATGTTACATTGCATGTTTTAACATCCCAACTAACAATAATGAAAAAAAATTGATCACCATGAATTTCTAAAACCTTGACAGAACACTTTTAAAAAGGAATATTTTAAGATGCCATTAGTTTTGTTTTGTTTTTTTTTTTTTTGTGTGCCTACACCAGTTTTATTTAAAACACAAATAAGTATTTATCTTGCTGTAATGGCAAACTGTTCAAATAATGGTGAACATGAATCACTAACACAAGGCTTTAAATATGAAACAAAATTTTTCTTTAAAAGCCAAAGAATAAAGGTTATATACAAAAGGGGCCTGGAATCTACAAGCCGATTCCAAAAATGAAATGAGTAGAAAATCTGTGGTGAAGCCAGAACATTTCACCCCTGCTTTGGAGAAGGGCTATTAGACAACACTCAGTCAGCTGAAGATGGACTGGTAGATAAGTATCTATACATCAATTTCCAGTCATTTTTGCTTGTGTAGAATCATCCAGATCTTCCCAAGACTGAACTGGGCAGTCCTGTGGCTTTCTTCCTTTTCATATTCCCAACAAGGCTACATGAGGTTCAACTCTTGATGAGCCGCTTACAACAGCAGTTCCTTAGGAGCCAACATGACAGGTGGGTCAGATTTCCTTTTGAGAAACAAAACTGGCCACCTACAGCAAAGTATCAAAACACGCAGGTCCTTTCCTCTTCCTTTTGATTATGTATGTACAATATGTCTCCTTTCAAGACTATTATCCCCATTGTACTTGTTCCTTCACAAGTCTAAACCTTGAGGTGATATGAAGGAGATGAACATCAAGAAAAGATCATTCAATTCAGAAATGAAGAAAACCGGAAGGCATACAATACACCCCCAGAGCATCTCGGTAACTCCGGCTACAGCACAGTTCCGGGTACTGCTGTAGTCCATGGATAAATAATGGCAGCTTGAGTGAGCTCGTTCTTCCCCCTCAGGTGGGTAAAGGGCACCAAATAAATACTGGGCAAGAGGAGTTTGCAAGGAGAATCAGAAATGAAAAAAATTAGCCGATTTTTATCCCTGTGATAATACAACACCAGTAAGGAAGTACATAGGCAATAAGGGAAACAAATAGAGGAAACATTGCCCTCTTGTATTTATTTTGTGCATATATTCAAGAAATATACATATATATATATATCCTTTTATTTTTGTGTAGGAAAATAAATTTAAAAGAAAAAATAATTGAAAAAGATTGGGATGAACTTGCAGTTTACAGATCAGCATGTAAGGAGCTTAGAAGTTGCTGTTCCCTCCTAACCACAAAGAAAAGCTAAACATATTGAAAAATCAAAAACTTTTCTTACATTCATCAGAGAAGTGAGGTCTCATAGCAAAACACTGCCCCCAAATTGCAAAGACAAGCAGATACAGAGAATCACAACTTACTAAAGAAGTAACTCACAAGCAGGAATTTACATGGAAACAAAGCCCTGCCTAGGTGGGAAAAACTGAATTGTAATTGATAAATTGCTGGAAGCTCAGGGGGAAAGGTCTATAAGTCAAAACACTCTAGAGGGTCCAGTCACTGGGCAGGAAGGTGGTGGTGAGGGATGGAGTAAGTACTGGTATTTTGGTGAGTTTTCTTTTCAGGAACTCAATTGAATACTGGAGAAAGATTTTTCCTTTCTCCTTCCCCAGATGGATAGGGGAAAGAGAAAGAAACCAATGTGAAATGCACAACACTCTGTTTTAGAAAAAAAGTCTGCCTTCAGGAGAAACTATTTCAGCAGAACCTAACCTGCTGGGGTCTTATTAGAGCCAACCTGACCCCAGGGAATATACCCATTTCAAGTTATTCTGTCCATGGAAGGGAGGGTAAGGGGAAATTGAGAAGAACTGATGAACTTCACAATCCAAAAAAAGGTCACTAAAAAACTAAGAACTTATCATCAGACAGTAAGATGCTTCTCCTGCCAACACACCTTATCACGTTATTAAAGGCCTCTCTACCACAGTTCTTTTTATATACTACATCATGTCCATTTTTAAGAAGAACTATAAGGCATAATAAAAGACAAAATACACAGACTGAAGAGATTGGCCAAGCATCAGAAACAGAAACATTTACTTTGCTTTATTGACTACGACAAAGCCTTTGACTGTGTTCAGTTCAGTTCAGTCGTTCAGTCGTGTTCAACTCTTTGCGACCCCATGAATTGCAGCATGTCAGGCTCCCTGTCCATCACCAATTCCCGGAGTTCACCCAAACTCATGTCCATCAGGTCAGTGATGCCGTCCAGCCATCTCATCCTCTGTTGTCCCCTTCTCCTCCTGCCCCCAATCCCTCCCAGCATCAGAGTCTTTTCCAATGAGTCAACTTTTCGCATGAGGTGGCCAAAGTATTGGAGTTTCAGCTTTAGCATCAGTCCTTCCAAAGAAATCCCAGGACTGATCTACTTTAGAATGGACTGGTTGGATCTCCTTGCAATCCAAGGGACTCTCAAGAGTCTTCTCCAACACCACAGTTCAAAAGCATCAATTCTTTGGCACTCAACTTTATTCACAGTCCAATTTTCACATCCATACATGACCACTGGAAAAACCATAGCCTTGACTAGATGGACCTTTGTTGGCAAAGTAATGTCTCTGCTTTTGAATATTCTTTAACTCCTTCCAAGGAGTAAGTGTCTTTTAATTTAATGGCTGTAATCACCATCTGCAGTGATTTTGAAGCCCCCCAAAATGTGAATCACAACAAACTGTGGAAAATTCTTAAAGAGATGGGAATACCAGACCACCTGACCTGCCTCCTGAGAAATCTGTATGCAGGTCAGGGCAATGGTTAGAATTAGACATGGAACAACAGACTGGTTTCAAATAGGAAAAGGAGTACATTAAGGCTGTATATTGTCACCCTGCTTATTTAAATTATATGTAGAGTACATCATGTGAAATGCTGTGCTGGATGAAGCACAAACTGGAATCAAGATTGCTGGTAGAAATATCAATAACCTCAGATATGCAGATAACATTACCTTATGGCAGAAAGTCTAAGTCAAGGCTATGGTTTTTCCAGTGGTCATGTATGGATGTGAGAGTTGGACTGTAAAGAAAGCTGAGCACTGAAGAATTGATGCTTTTGAACTGTGGTGTTGGAGAAGACTCTTGAGAGTCCCTTGGACTGCAAGGAGATCCAACCAGTCCATTCCCCCCAAAATGTGAATCACAACAAACTGTGGAAAATTCTTAAAGAGATGGGAATACCAGACCACCTGACCTGCCTCCTGAGAAATCTGTATGCAGGTCAGGGCAATGGTTAGAATTAGACATGGAACAACAGACTGGTTTCAAATAGGAAAAGGAGTACATTAAGGCTGTATATTGTCACCCTGCTTATTTAAATTATATGTAGAGTACATCATGTGAAATGCTGTGCTGGATGAAGCACAAACTGGAATCAAGATTGCTGGTAGAAATATCAATAACCTCAGATATGCAGATAACATTACCTTATGGCAGAAAGTCTAAGTCAAGGCTATGGTTTTTCCAGTGGTCATGTATGGATGTGAGAGTTGGACTGTAAAGAAAGCTGAGCACTGAAGAATTGATGCTTTTGAACTGTAGTGTTGGAGAATACTTTTAAGAGTCCCTTGGACTGCAAGGAGATCCAACCAGTTCCTTCTGAAAGAGATCAGCCCTGGGATTTCTTTGGAGGGAATGATGCTGAAGGTGAAACTCCAGTACTTTGGCCACCTGCTGCAAAGAGTTGACTCATTGGAAAAGACTCTGATGCTGGGAGGGATTGGGGGCAGGAGGAGAAGGGGACGACCGAGGATGAGATGGCTGGATGGCATCACTGACTCGATGGACTTGAGTCTGAGTGAACTCCAGGAGTTGGTGATGGACAGGGAGACCTGGCATGCTGCAATTCATAGGGTCACAAAGAGTCGGACACAACTGAGCGACTGAACTGAACAGTAGCCCATCTATCTCCTTTGTCCATGAAATCCTTCAGGCAAAAATACTTGAGTGAGTAGCCTGTCCCTTCTCCAGGAGATCTTCCCAACTCAGGGATTCAGCCCAGGTCTCCTACACTGCAGGCAGATTCTTTACCATCTGAGTCACAAGGGAAGCCCATCTTGTTCTAAACTAATGTAGCTTGCCGTTATCAAGGATTTACTCCCGTTATTCCTTTTTGTTGTTGTTGTTATTTCAAAGAAGTAGACTGATTTATTCGGTTCGTACTGGTAGTAACAATCGATTATGCATATGTTTGTTAATCACCAGGGATAAATAACCATGTTAACAATGATTTTAACTGAGAATGGTCACTCTAATATGTCCATTTTTGTTTACATCTTCCAATATAACTTATATTATGATCCAGTCCTAAAACAGTGCTACAGTTAAATAAACACAGTTTCAATACCCACCAGCTGATTGCAACATGCTTAAATATCTTCTGAAGTCTCTTAGTTTGAAATACATAGCCATAGTTTCCCTGTCTCATCTCATTTTGCTATCTACAGCTCTGAACTGCCCCTACAAATATTTCTCCTTCCATTTGTCAACTTAGTTCACAATCAATTTTATAGTTTTCTCTTCATACATATATATATATTCTAATTTCCCATGCTTTTTTAAAAAGATAATTTTTATTTTTTTCCTTCCCTCTTTTGATCTTCCTCACTGCACATTCTCTGATGTTTTCACAAAAAGAAACTAAAAGAAAAAAAAAAGTTGATAAAATTATCCAGGATAGTGGTGAGGAAGGACCTAAATATTTCTGTCCCCTAATATTTTTACCTGTCAAGCATATATTGAGTTGGTAGACAATATTTTATTAGGTCTGTGATTTTTCTATGCATATAACAAAGATTTTCTCAATAGCATCTTCTAATGTATATTTCAATACACAGTTACAGGGACTGTGTGGCTTTAGGTATTTTTTTAACTTTCTTGTGGCTTTAGGTATTTTCTTCTTTTTCTCTTTCCTATATTCTCTTTGCCTCCAACTTTTACCCTCATTTCCAGTTTCATAAGTAATTCCTCACAGGTCTTTTGGTTTCTCACCCTTTCACCTCACAGTGCAAAGTTACTCTTACTCCCCTCCCAGAAAATTACTTTCTCTTTCATCTTGTACCTTTGGCATTCATTTCCTGTGGGGTTTCATCACAAACAGCAGCAGGTGATGTTAACTGTTTAAAAGCCATGGGAAAAAAAAATCACAGGCATCTGTTGCCATAGCTGAAATATATACATTTGTTTCAGTTGCAGTAATGTGCCACAGACAGCCACATTCATGGTCTAACTGGATAATTTGCATGATCTTATAACAGTACATTAAGAAGAGGAGATAATCTAAAGCACACTAACGATTCTCTTTTGTGGGATTCCTAGCTACACTGGCAGGAATCAGAGTAGCCAGGGTGTGACTTTGAAACAGATAATTTATATCAAGCAACAAATGTTCTAACTACAATTCAAAATTTCCATTTGACAAGGAAGTCCCTTTCTAAACATCTACTCAGTCTCCAGAATCCTTTTGACTGCTAAAGCAATGTCCTAACACTGCTGGTTTGAGTTTTTATGGGCCATTAAGTTGAGTGCAAAAGTCATAAATTACCTGTAAAAGCTACCCAAATTATAGCTATCTGTGGTTTTTCGATAAAGGCCAAGAATGTGTTTTAAAAAACACAGCCCATTGCATGGAAAACAGCCAACCATGGAAAAATATGTCTACCTTTCTACTTGTTTAAAATTTTCGGAGTCACTTAAGTATATCCACTGAACTCCTCTTCAGCAGGAAACTCATTGATTCAGGCTTGTAATAAATATTGCCAATATTCTTATTGCTCATGTTCAAAAGAGTATGCCATCTGAGAAAGAAAAACATTTGCTTTAAAGTATTTGGTGGGGGCGGGGGGTGAGGGATGATCCACAAAAAGCATTTATAAAGAATAGAATTATTCTTTCAACTTCACAAGATCATAAAAGTCCAATGTACCTGAGCTAAACTAATACAGCTGAATCTCATTAATATGCTTACTCAGAGCATTCAAACATCAAAGACAAAAAACATCTGTATTCTAAATCAGACTTCATTTTATTTAAGAAATAAAAATTATGCAATTCTTTTCATTCTTGAAGTCTAACAAATTTACTAGATCCCAGTGCTTTATGAGTTTCTGACCACAGAACTGTCATGCTTGGAGACAGTAGAGAAAGCTGATGGCAGCCTTTCTTTGCTAATCAGAATAAAGAGAGTAAGATCATTTGTGTGTACTGAATCCCCTTTAAAACTGCTTTCAATATGCACCTTCCTCTACACATGTATTAAAATGTTTCTAGAGTAGTTTAACATTTAGGATGTGCCCTAAATAGATTTAGATCAAAGAAATACATATAAATGTTAAAGAGATGTTTAAATAGAATGTGCCATATTATTGATCTGCTTTTAAAAATGCTCAGAAAACAAAATCGTTGTTCTATACAACTACTACAGATACGTCTGATATGAAAAAAAAAGCGTAACTTGGTTAGTTGCTCAGTCATGTCGGCCTCTGTGACAACATGGACTGGAGCCTGCCAGGCTCCTCTGTCCATGGAATTCTCCAGGCAAGAATACTGGATTATGTAGCCATTCCCTACCCCAGGGGATCTTCCCCATCTGGGATGGAACTCGAATCTTCTGTACCGTAGGCATATTCTTTACCACTAAGCCATTAGGGAAGCCCCGAAAGTGTAACTGTCATTTTCAAACCTGATTTTTCAGTAGAAGCATGTCTTTGTTTTTCACCAAAGAAATGTTGCTAAGGGCCCTGATCCATACTTTGGTGAATTTTCCTGCACTTATCTGTTATGACAGTTGTTAAGTGATTTAATAACATTTATTCATTAACAAATCAATCAACAATAAGAACGATGAGAAGACTTTGTAAAACTAAGTTGAAATCAGGGATTATACACAAGTGATTGTGATTTCTTTTCAGGCTCAGTGTCCATGTAATTTCTGTTTTTCATGTGATGTGCTCACTAGCAAATCATTGTGATTCATCCAAAGAGGTTGTTTCAAACGTTAATACTTCTTCTTTAAACAGCTTACCTTAGTCCTTCTCCTAAATCACCAATCAAACCAATCTAAAAGCTAAAAATGAGTAATGGAATTTTTCAAAAAAATTAATACAAACAAAACACCCTCTTTTGTTTTTGGAAAATGCTCAGTATTTTCAGTTAAGCATTCAGTACAGTTTCTTTTCCAGAAAGCTGAGAGTTTATTATTGTTGCATACTCAACATTATTTCCAAGTAATTAAACACATTTCCGGGGAAGGCAATGGCACTCCACCCCAGTACTCTTGCCTGGAAAATCCAATGGACGGAGTAGCCTGGTGGGCTGCAGTCCATGGGGTCGCTAACAGTCGGACAGACTGAGCGACTTCACTTTCACTTTTCTCTTTCATGCATTGGAGAAGGAAATGGCAACCCACTCCAGTATTCTTGCCTGGAGAATCCCAGGGATGGGGGAGCCTGGTGGGCTGC
>SJYX01021955.1:605105-634106 GCA_006410675.1 Oreotragus oreotragus
TTGTTTTTTCTGTTTTTTTTTTTTTTTCCAATGGATATCTTTATTTTATCATAAAAATAAATATCTTAAAATATAAATAAAATTACAAATATAACTAACAATAAAATTATCTTATAAGTTAAATAATAAAAATTTGAATATAAATAAAGTAGATATGGGAAGTAAATATTCCTATAATGCCAATAGGTGACTGGTCCTCATGATGTTTAATGCCAGACTAATTTACAGTGGCTTTGAAATTCAATATATCTAGTCTGAAACCCCTATAGAAGCATAGTCTTAATTAAACAATATTAGGTAAGTAATGTAGCTTATCCAAGAAAGATTCTTCACCTGTAAAATGTGAATACCAATGTTGACTGTGCAAGATTTAGGGGAGGATTAGGGCTGTTGGTTTAAAAGGCTGGCTGCATTGTCTAACACAGAGCTGTTACTAAGTGTGGCCAATTACTGTTATTTATAACTAAAGCTAACTTTTATACATATGATGTAAATGCATATATTTACAACCATAATAGATTGCAGACTTCCATGAAATGTCCACAGTCTTAAACAAGAGTTAATTTTTCATTTCTTTAAGTATTGATCCATGTGTTGTTTCTATTCAGAAATATAGAAATATACTAACTATTCATTCAATTTGAAAAACCTCTGCGTTGGAAGTATATATAGAAGCTATATTACTTTTTGTTATAAAATGCCTTTAGAAAAATAGATTTCAAGTCAAAAGCCAGAAATAAACATTTACAAGAACATGATCTGCTTGCATCATCACCCATGGAAGTCGATGTCTCCATTTCAATAATTAAAGCGTCGAGTAGCTACATATTTGAATGTTTAGTGCACTTATCTGTGTTATGATTTAAATATGCTCATGTGGTGAAATGGTTTATTTTACAAGTGCTCATTTAATTGAATCTGACATTTCACATTCCTATGCACATAATGCATTGACTTGGACTATGTGATTAATAAAATGTATCTAATATTTGCTCTATTTCCTATTCTTTTTTTAAGACAGAAAAGGAAATTAAATTCTTCAAAACCTTTTCACCCTTGTGATTTTGTAACTTATACTTTAGTAAATTTTCTTTTCTTTTTTCTGAAGTTTAACCTTAGTTACAAACTATGCATATCAACTGTAGCTCACATGTTTATTAAGGAATAAAATAATGTGTTATAGATTAACTAAATACATATGGAAGGTAACCATTTGGGTAGTCATAAGTTGTGCTGCCATTCTCTGACTTTGAACTTCTAAGATTTCAGGTCCCCCAATTACAGGATTGCATTACTCTTCTAGAAGTTCAAGCTTCAGAAATAATCAGAGATAATTATATCCCAGAAAATGAAACATTCTCTGTTAACAATATTGCCAGATTTTAAACAAATAGTAGGCTTCTTACCTAGATCTACATTCTCAACTCCTTGAATACTTAAATTAACGGGATGCTAAAGCATTTACTTGCTCTTTGTATATATGTTTAGATTTACATAAAGGCTGCTCTAAAGAGTGTCATCTTTAATCAGAAATAAGAAGGATCAGATAAGCTCAGTTGGCAGATGATTTAACTGATGAGCCTCAATTGATTAAGAAGTAAATAAATAGACTACAATGAAAGCAACAATGCATAGCAACTAAATGCAGTTTAGCTGTTAAATACATGGAAGCAAAATACCAAAACTCTAGTCTCTTTTGGATAGCTGGACCAATGAAACTCTATTCTCCAGACCTGATGTACTATTATGAACATCAAAAGACTTCCTGGATTTCTGAAAATTAATCCCTGCTGAGGATAGTTTTATTAATTGTGGTTTATAGTTGGGTGATGAAAAATTGATTTCACATGTACCAGAGACAATCCATAAGATGTCAGAATGGCCCAGGCATAGTTACCCAACTTTGCAAGGTGATGAATTCCATCCTACTAACTCTCCTTGTCTGGATGTTTCATTCTCCTCCTCTCCCACCTTCTTGTTAAAGTTCCAGTACTTCTGTAGGGTTTTCCTCAATTACACTAAAATTTGAACACTTGGCCTTGAACTTTTATAATACTTTATTATACACATGCTGCCAGTAACATAATCAGTACTGTTTTCAGAAATATGTTTCCTGATGTAAAAACAAATATGCTTTTGGGATATTGGAAGAAAGTCATGGTTTCAAGTGCAAATATGGTCTTGCTCAATAACCATTGATAACTTTCACTTGTCCTTTGTTCAGCATCACTTTTGTAGCTTTTCTGCCAAAACTGCACAACTAAAATCTAATAATGAAAAATTAACAGACAAAAATTGAGGAACATTCTAAAAAATGTCAGTGTCGTGAAAGATAAAATAAACAGATTAGTAGAAAAACTTAGAAACTGTATAACATTGAAGAAGGTTAAGTGAAAGTGAAAAGTGAAAGTGAAGTCGCTCAGTCGTGTCCGACCCTCAGTGACCCCATAGACTTCAGCCTTCCAAGCTCCTCTGTCCATGGGATTTTCCAGGCAAGAGTATTGGAGTGGGGTACCATTGCCTTCTCCAAAAGAAGGTTAAAGGGATCACTAAATACATCAAATGCCTGTGGATTGGAGCATAGACCAGGAAAAAAGTTTCTAATGAGAAAAATGATGACTGACATTTGAATAAAATATGTCACCTAGTCAATAGCATATGTCAGTGTTAACTTCCTGATTTTAGTAATTACATATGATTGTATAGGACATAGATTTTATAAACACACATTGTAGTATTCAGGGGTAAGGGCTCATCATACAGGCAATTTACTCTGAAATAGTTCAGAAAACAAAGTGGCAGCATGGGAAGTAGAGGGAGACAAACATATGAAATAAATGAATAAAATGTTAATGTTGGGATCTGTGTAAAGGGCATATAGGAATACTTCATTTTTTAATTTTCATTATTTGAAATTAAATAAATATATAAATTGAAACTAACATTGATAAAAGCAAGCTAAGTTTCATGTTCCACTTTCTTACTTATTCTATGTGACTAAGAAATGAATTCTTAAGTTATCTTGACCATTGTGATGTGTCTGCCTCCACTGAAACTACCCACAGTGAGTTTAACAATGTGTGATAGCCACACATGGCCAAATTTAAAAAGAAAAAATAAAGAAAACAAAGGAACTTATTGCTTTCACATGAATAAGCCAAAAATTTAAATGAGCTAAAGACAATTCCAGCCTTTGGAAGAGAAATAATTAATGAAGGGCATTTGGTAATCTACTATGGGTTCCCGTTGAACTGGTCAATGTGTTCATTCTTTCATTACATTATGACACTCACTGTGCTGTAATTAGTTGCTCAGTCGTGTCCAACACTTTGTGACCCCATAACTGCAGCCCACCAGGTTCCTCTGTCTAGGGAGATTCTCCANCGTTGAACTGGTCAATGTGTTCATTCTTTCATTACATTATGACACTCACTGTGCTGTAATTAGTTGCTCAGTCGTGTCCAACTCTTTGTGACCCCATAACTGCAGCCCACCAGGTTCCTCTGTCTAGGGAGATTCTCCAGGCAAGAATACTGAAGTGTGTTGCCATGCCCCCTGCCAGGGGGTCTCTCCAACCTAGGGATCAATCCCAGGTCTCCCACAGTGCAGGCAGAGTCTTTACCAATAGCTGCCAGGGAAACCCGTGATACTCACCGAGGGAGCACTAGAGGCTGGGTTCTGTGTGCCTTTGTATTTGTCAATTTGACATGATTTCATCACTGTTCCCAAGTTGCTGAAATGAGAGGCCTTGCATAAAACATAATATTTAATGCCAAGTGATGAATATTGCTTCTTGGCACAGGTTGGATATCTTCTAGAAACTTATATTTTAGGATTATTTGCTAACTATCTAAATGATTATATAAATAATATTTATATTCTAAGCATTGAAAAGATGGTTTTAAGATATTTAATTGACTTTTATTTAGATACAGTTCACTGTATGTTTCTGAATTGTAAAAGCAACATACCTATGAGGAAAAAGCACACAGTTTTTCTGGAAAACTGGAATACTAAAAATTAGAAACAAGAACACCATAAATTAAGAGAATTCTTTTACTTAAAAAACCCCAGTATATTTTCCAAGACTGAAGCAAGGGCAAAATGCCAAAGTGTCAGAAATTTAATTATAATTAACAGTATTTAGAAATCATATTGTATCAGTAAGAAAAAAATTATCTCTTAGTTTTACTAATGTATATTTTTCTTAAAGTAAGATTTATTTTACTTTGGCTTTGTTTAATAGACCTAGTTCAGTACTGACTGTTCTTTTAAAAGTTAATACATATTTGATTTGGGCTTCCCAGGTGGCACTAGTGGTAAAGAACTTTCCTGCCAAGGTTGGAGACATAAGAGACGTGGGTTTGATCCTTGGGTTGTGAAGACCCCATGGAAGAAGGCATGGCAACCTACTCCAGTATTCTTCCCTAAAGAATCCCATGGACAGAAGAATCTGGTGGGCTACAGTTAATGGGGTTGCAAAGAGTCAGACGTGACTGAAGTGACTTAGCAGGCATGCACACCTTTGATTTAATATTTGTTTCCCCAAAGTATAGATTTCTATATTTCCTAAAGTGTGCATACAAATATCATTAAATCATAGAACTTCTTAAGATCTTAAGTGCTAATATTCCATATACATTATACTTTTGGAATATTTAATGTATATGCTATTCAGACTTTTTAATCCTACATTTTGAACAGCTTTTTATTTTTACATAGATGTATTTCTAATAATAGGCTTTATGTATTACTTGCCACTTTATATATATAAATACATCATTTTTATCTCATTAATTTTAGTGATAGTAAAGACTTTTCTACACTTGCTCAGTTTTTCTAGATACAACGTGAAACGTATAGAAAAATGTTGGCAAAATACACTTCAAAGTTTGTTCCCATTTTATAAAGATCAATTTTGAAAAAAAAGTTCTCACAACATTTAAAAGAACTAACTTCCAAAGCCATAGTCTTGAAGGCAATGGCACCCCACCCCAGTACTCTTGCCTGGAAAGTCCAATGGACGGAGTAGCCTGGTGGGCTGCAGTCCATGGGGTCNTGAGAGAAGCCCCCCTCTTCAAGGTTGTAGAGAGGCGGTTTGGGGCACCCCGGCTTAAGCCGCACAGAGGGGACTGAGCAGCCAGCGATCTCAGAATTCATCGTCTCGTTTTGGCTACGGGGTAGATGGAGGTTCGTGACAGAAGCACGCACAGGAAACCCTTGGCAGAGTCCGGAATGGAATCCAGATCTCTTGACAGTCATTAGTGCCCCCTTCCCTTTCCACCGCACAGAGCTGCATGGGGCTTTGTATTTATCACATAGGGGTCATTCGGTTTCTGCACAGACATGGGGGAGGCAGGAGGCAGATGGACACAGAAAGGACTGGAAAAGTTTCAGAAGGTTTTGAAGGAGAAGATGGATAGGTCATTCTGGGGTCTCCAGGGTGAGTCAGTGAAAGATGCAGCAGGCTGGAGACAAGCAGATTTCAGGGAGGTGGTAAGTACATACCCTTGTAGCTTCAGGTCTTTTTGTGTGGCTACAGGGCCTGGAACCACATTCCTGAGGTGTTGGAAACCTAAGGATTATTGCAGTGAAGGCAATTTGGGAACACCAGTCTGGCTACTTCCAGTCCTTGCAATCCTGTGCAAACTCCTCCCCACAGGCAGTTTTGACTGCATCATTGTGCAGGAGAAGGTCTACACTTAGCACTGAAGGAGAGTCTTGGTTAAAAAAAAGTCGCTGGCCAAGAGACTTCTGTGCCGAGCAACTCTATGGGTTCTCTCACTTTGATTATTCTGCTAAGTGTCATTGTACAGCTCTGATTCAGAAGCAAATGAAAATCCTTTCCCTTTCTTATCTCTTAAAAAAGACTTTTAAACACCTTAAGGGAGAACAGAAAGAAGAAAAGAGGGAAATACAAATAGTACCCTCCCCTCCACCCCCTGCAGTCCATGGGGTCGAGAAGAGTCGGACACGACTGAGTGACTTCACTTTCACCTTTCACTTTCATACACTGGAGAAGGAAATGGCAACCCACTCCAGTGTTCTTGCCTGGAGAATCCCAGGGACGGGGGAGCCTGGTGGGCTGCCGTCTATGGGGCTGTACCGAGTCGGACATGACTGAAGTGACTTAGCAGCCTCCACCCCCAAACTCTGGCCTAGTGATCTTTCCTTAATTGTTTTCTTCAGATTTGGGCCTTGTTTGTTTCCCAGATCTATTGGACTTCCTAGCTCTTGGCTGGCCTTCCTGATACACAGAAGATGGAATCCTCCTTATGTTCAAGGCCAGGAGATAGTAGCTTTGTCCCTGGGCAAGACCTGCCTACTTTCATTGCTCTACCTCTTGGCCCAGGAAATTAAAGAAGCAGGAGTGTTAGAGGGAATGGAAAATTACTCCCCACACTCTTCCAACTTAGAATAACCTGGAACAAAGTGATCGAAAGAAGCTGAGGTTATACGAATTCTTAGGCAATTGAGGTGATCCCTGTGGTCTTTCTGACTTGGCATTTGGCATTCTCAGTGAGTTTCTATGGCCTCCTTCCTTTCAAACTTGCTCCCCTCCTCTTGCCTTTTTTCAAAGCAGAACTGATCTTTTCTGCTTTCCAGATAGTTGGCGAGGTTGAGGAACCTTTGGTGGGGAAGGTTGGACTTCAGTGATCCCTGTAACAAGCAGGATTATTCTGATCTGCAGCTGTATCCTGACACTGGGGACACTGGCAGATGCCAGGTCTGTTTATAGTTTAGGCTTAATGAGGTCTCAGTGACGTGATTGCTGCGCTCTTGGTTGTTAGCCGGTGTTCTTTATGGTGCAGTTTGTCATTGGACAAGGTGACTTTTTTCTTTGAAAGGTAAGTAGATGAGCAATATCAACTCAGGGTACTGGAGCCAGACCTCTGAAAAGTAAGAAGTCAAGCTTTCTTTTGTGCTGGAAACAAGTCTCTATGGTGGAGATTTAGTCCTTTTTACTTAGAGGATTTGTAAGTGTTCTTGTTTTCTGATACCTTAAAAAATGAATTGTAGCTGTCAGAATTATGTCTGCAATGTTGTACTTTTCATTCTCAGTGATTGATAGGAATTTATGGAATTCAAAAGGCAACACGGCTACAATTCTTTAGTTTCTAGTGAGGCTGTTATAAAAAGTGTTTTCCCAGCTTGTATCTGGGAAGCTTTGACCACCTTAGGGTGGAGGAAATGTTTTAGAGAGGGTATGTATGTGTTTTACTTTTTCTAAAGTAACCAGAATTGTCCAGCACCGGCTCAGGCGGCTCCTCGCCCACCGCTCTGCCCGCCATTAAAAAAAAAAAAAAAAAAAAGTAACCAGAATTGATACCGGGTATTGATTAATCAGGCTAACTGGGGTTTAGAACAGCGTTTCAGGTAGATACTAGATAAGATGTTGTAGAACAGGGTGGGGAACAGGGTTCAGAACAGGATTTTTGCTATTGTTTTTTAATAACAGCTTTGTTGAGATATTTGTATACTATGAAATTCACCTGAGTATAGAGCTTGGTGTTTGGTTAGTATATTAACAGAATTGTGAAATCATCACCACTAGCTAATTTTAGGACACTGTCCGTAATCCATGGGGAATTTGTTTTTCAAATTCAGGTGTAAAATTTTTTTTGGAACAAGCTCAAATTGTTTCTGGAAAGCCTTTTTTAAAAAGACTTGTCTAAATGCTCTATGCATTGCAATTGAACTTAGTTGAGAAAAATAAAATGGTACTTGAAAGATGTTTGAGAATTTATTTTTACAGATATAATGACAGAAAACTTTAATGCTTTTGTCTCTTTCTCCCTATTTTAAAGTACTTTTACTTATTAAGCACAACTTAGGAAATACCTGTCCTGGATGCATTTTTAATTCCAGGAATTCTCAAGTGGAACCAAGAGTCTGTGAACCCTCCACTCAGAGAAGATGAAGGACATTGACATAGGAAAAGAATACATCATCCCCAGCCCTGGTTACAGAAATGTGCGGGAGAGAACCAGCAATTCAGGGCAGCACCGAGACCGTGAGGACTCCAAGTACAAGAGAACTCAGCCGGTCAGTGTTGCCCTGCCCGATTCCCTCTCCTTATCTGCTTGCTGTGCTAGACCATACCTTCTTTCTCCACAAAATGCATAACTGAAAAAAGGTTTCTTTTTCTGTACTGACTTTAGGTCATTGTTAAGAATTTATGGTTATTTGTGAGACAGAAGAGGTTGGCTCTCAAGCTGTCATCTGTTTTTCCCCTTTGAGTTCTCCTCTGAAAAGGTGTTGCTTGAAAGAAGACAGTTTATGCAGGGTTGGGGAGGGGATCAGCTGGGCAGGGAGCCGTGGGAATAGGAACCATTATAGTTCATTCTTGTACTTATGATTGTTCCCTCCCTTTGCCTCTGTTGTCTGCTTTTAAAAGGTGACTGGAGATTCTCATTCAGATTTCAGAGTGTACTTGGAACAATTCTAGATTGATGGAGGATAATCAGTTGAAATTTTCAAGAAAACCTATGAGTGTAAAGGAGTCTTTAGTGAATAATTTCCTCCAAGGGAAATACTGAATATGCATTTTAATCTGGAAGAAACATCGTCATCTGGGGAAAAACTCTTCAATTGCAGAAGTAATAAGAAAGAATGGGGGTTGCTGAGTAGGAAGTTGAGGTTTGTGTTCATGTATTTGTTCAGTGAAAATTGGAGCAAGATATGGCTCTACAGCTGACACTGGATGGAGTTTCATTAGCCTGACCTTACTTGTCCCTCTTTGCTGCATGAAAGCTGTTGCCTTATTAATCAACATTTTCTCACTGATGGGTATTTTCTGTTTCGACTGTCTGTGGTACAGTGCTTTCCTATTCAAGCTCAACTTTGGAGAAACATAAATTCACTGTAATCAGTGTCAAATCCATAAGGTCCCAGTTCTGTACCTTTTGTCCAGACTTTATGTTAAAACATTTCTTTATGTTAAAACGTTTCTGTGTCCTTTTGTCCAGACTTTATGTTAAAATACTTACTGAGTATCTTTTGAATGCTTGACATTTAGTATAGCACTTATACTGGAAAAAGGCACAGAGGATGAATGAAGTGGGGATGCTGTCAAGCTTTTAAGTCATCTGTGCCTTAGTGGCTTAGGAATTAAAATAGTATCAATGGTAGAACCTAACTCATGAGATGCCTTGAGTATTAAATGAGCTAATACATATAAAATGCTTAGAATGCTGCCTGCCACGTAGCCTGTGCTCAAAAAATGTTAGCTCTTAGAGCTAGCAGTCTAGAGTGTAAGAGGTGTGTGAGAAAGTTCTACATGTCATGCTAAGGAATCTTTCACTGTGGGTGTAGAGGAACTACTGGAAATTATTGAAAGAGTTTTTTTCTCTTAATTTTTTATTTGGAGATGACTGTAGATCCACATGCAGTTGTAAAAATAATACAGAGAGATCCCATACATACTTTATCTGGCTTCTCCCAGTGGTAACCTCTTCCATCCTATAGTATAATATCACGACAGGACGTTGATTGACAGGGATGACATGCACCCACTTTATTAAGACTTTGCCAGTTTCCTGCACACTTGTTTGTGTGTGTTCTATGCAGTTTTTTCCCGAGTAGATTCATATGACCACCATCACAGTCAAGGTACAAATCAGCGCCCCCAAAAGGATGTCTTGTGCTCCCCTCTCAGAGCCACAGCCTCCTCCCTTGCCCTCTCCCCGTCTTTGGCAACCACTCATCTGTTTTCCATCTCTGTAATTTTGTCATTTTAAGAAAGCTGTACCAATGGGATTATATAGTATGTAACCTTTTGACATTGAATTTTCTCACTCAGCATTATTCCCTTGCGATCCATCTAATTTGTTGTGTATCAATTGTATTTTCCATGTTATAGATAGACTACAGTTTGTTTAACCATTCATCTGTTGAAGGAAATGTGGGTTATTTCTAGTTTGTAGTTATTATAAACAAAGCTGCTCTGAACATTTGTGTGTAGGGTTTTTTGTGAATAAACCTTCCATTTGTCTGGGTAAATTCCAGGAATGTAATTGCTGGGTCATATGTTAAGTGCGTGTTTAGTTTTATCAGAAACTTCAATACCTTTTTTCGAGAGTGACTGTTTAATTTTACATTCCCACCAGCAATGTGTGAGTCATCCAGTTTCTCTGCATTCTTGCCAGTATTTAATGTTATTAATTTAATTTTAGCCATTCTGATAGGTATGTCTGATATCTCATTGTAATTTTACTTTGCATGACCTAATAGCTAGTGCAGTTGAGCTGAGATTTTTAAGACTTCATTTATCTTAGGAAGATTAATTTTGAGGCAGTATATGAAAAATGTGTATGAGAGAGAGAGAGAGACAAAATACAGGGAGCAGTCTGGAGGCGTCTATGCCAGCCCAGGTGAAAGAGGCCAGGGGTCTGGATCCAAGTCTAATAGTGAAGATGGAGGAGAGGAGGGAGACTTAGGGGTATTTCTGGAAGGAGGGAGGGAGACATTGGGGTGCCTGTGGTAAGGCTGTTGATGGGCAAATGGGGAGAGAAAGAAGGAGAAGGAGGTGAGCATGAGTTTACTTTTGAACATGTGGAATTTGAGGTGCATCCAGATGAGGTGATCAGTAGACAGAGTACAGATAAGGAATGGAGCTGGGACAAGTTTTAGAGTCGTTAGTGCATCCATGTAGATGACGCCTTAGTGAGCAAGCTTCCCCATGAGTGAGTGAGTGAAGTCGCTCAGTCATGTCCGACTCTTTGCGACCCCATGGACTGTAGCCTTCCAGGCTCCTCCCTCCATGGGATTCTCCAGGCAAGAGTACGGGGTTGCCGTTTCCTTCTCCAGGGGATCTTCCCGACCCAGGGATCGAACCCGGNCCCATGAGTGAGTGAGTGAAGTCGCTCAGTCATGTCCGACTCTTTGCGACCCCATGGACTGTAGCCTTCCAGGCTCCTCCCTCCATGGGATTCTCCAGGCAAGAGTACGGGGTTGCCGTTTCCTTCTCCAGGGGATCTTCCCGACCCAGGGATCGAACCCGGGTCTCCAGCATTACAGGCAGATGCTTTAACCTCTGAGCCAACAGGGAAGCCCATGCCTAGCTTGTAAAACAGGAAGAGATGGACCCTGGAAAGATAGAGCGTGGTCCTGTGAAATTTCTGAGGACAGGGGCCCTGTCCATTTGGTCAGAACAGAACTGACATTAGGGTGGCAGCAGGACACTTTTCCTCTGTGGGTAGAGAAGAGTTGGAGGTGGAGTCACTGTTGTGCCTTTTGTCCTCTAAATTATTCAGTCAGGCACCAGACAGAAAGTTTCCTTCATGTGACTCAGCCTCATCTTGAAGAAACAGGAGGCTGATACCAACCACTTTTGTGAGATCTCCGGAGTCCACATGAATTTAATTTTCATTATCCTTTGATGTTTCCTAGACTTTTAAATATGGGTACTGTTTTCCTGTTTTTATTACCATATCCTGTAGCCTCTGAGCTTTTTTTGTTTTTAACTTAAACTATTTCTTTTAATCAACTTTTTTCTTTTTGCTCAGTCTTGACCTAAGGAATAGAATTATAGGTTTATATAACATTTTTTTACACATGTTAAAAGGCATATACAATGATCAAGTGTTTTTAAAAATTCACATATCACCTAGAATGTTCTTGCATATTATCTATCAAAACTCCGGATTTCATAGATACAAATACATCTTCAACTCGTCTCGTATGTTAGCAGTTTGCTAATGGGAAAAAAGCAAAATGACAAATTTCTGGTTCAGCGATGGTATAAAAATAGACAATTTAAGTATCTGGGAAGTGGAATGGCTGTAAAAGCATACCATTTACCTTTTTTAAGAATGTAAATAGATAATTGGGTAGAGATTACAGTTTCCTGTCTTATGATCATAGCCATTGTTTCTGTATTAGTTGATAGAGATGAAATTTGGGACAAGACCTCCCAGATGCCAGCTCTGTCTATTATTATCCATCAGAAATGAAAAACAGTACCTCCCAAAGTAACAAAAGATAAGGATACATTTGTGGCTCTTAATTGGAAAACAAGGTTTTATCCACCACCATTAGCCTTTGATAGGTTCAGCTTAACATGGACACATGAAACTGTCAAACAGAAGTCAGAAGTGCCAACTATTAAACGCATTTTGAACAAGTTGGTGATTTTTTTTTTTTTTTTTTTAATTCAGCAAACATTTGAGCACTCTCCAAGATGTACACACAGCCCTGAATGAAGTGTTCTGGTGCACATGATGATAAATTGAGGCTGGCCCTGCCTGCCCTCCCTAGAAGCTTCAACTTATAGTCATGTATGTAGATTACTAAAATTTAGGTGCTGTGGAAATTAACAAGAAGAAAAGAATTCTTCAGTCTCTGAGATCAGGGAATACTTCAGGAGGAGGTAGAATTTGGTTGGAGACTTGAAGAACAGGTAGAATTTGGAGAAATTAAGAACATGCCTGGTGGAAGAAAGAGCTGTGGGTAGAACCAACAAGCTGTGGGTAGGCCGACCAAAGAACTGTTGGCTTTGAGCATCAAGTGTGAAGTCATAGGTATAGAGGGCTTGATCATGAGTTTCAAATGATGTGTGTTTTTAGTTTTTATTTTTTGCTAAATCTGCAGTTTATTTTGGTAGGTTTTTTTTCTCATTTTAAAAAAGGCCAGTGGGGTTTTTTGTTTGTTTTTCAAACTTTTAATTTTATATTGGAGCATAGCTGATTAATAATGTTATGATAGTTTCAGATAGACAGCAAGGAGATGATGTGTGTTCTTGAATAACAGGCCAAGGAGTTGGTATTTTAGTTGCTTTAAATTAAAATTGAAGCAAAAATAAGACAAAGCTTTGTGATGCTTTTATAAGGTGTTTTTGTTTTTTTTTTTTTGGTGGTGCTGGTTTTCTCACTGTGCTCAGGCTAAAGCCAAGGATGACTGTTTTTTCCCTAGCATGTCTATTCTAACTAAGGAAGGAGGAAACATGCAAGATAAGGAGTAGTCAACTAAAGTTTATGTGCCTTTACTACTTTACTCTTTTTGTCCCTTCTGTCAAGTGTACCACTGGTGGAATTTGCTTTCTACCCATATTAGAATATTCTGCCTCTAGGCAAAGTAACAAAGCAAGTATTCACAGAGTCCAGTGACCTTCACCAAGTGTCTCCTTTAGTTCCGTGTCCGGCTGACACTTTAGCCTTGGTTGGAGTATTTGTGATTAGTGAGTGGAAGAACTATTTGGGTGAGCTCAAGTTATATGCTAGAGATAAGGATAAGAATAGTAATCTCTTACCAAGAAATAGGATTCTAGGATATGTTATTATGAAAGAATTATGGCCTCTTACAGAAAATGTGCAAATTATGGAAGATTACAGGAAAAAATAAAATCACCCTTAACACCTCTACCTAGGGACAACTATTGTTGTCATAAAATAGTTTTGTTTAGTACTTTAACAAAATTTGACTCTGAAAGCTCTTCTTTATGGATGAAAGGTATGTGAATTTTTCTATGCCCTTGTGTTTTCAGCATCAAAAATATTACCTGTGAGTCTCCTTGCTGTTAGGAAGGAGAGCGGGGTGAAGGAGATTAGTATTGCAGTCTCTGCATTATTTTTCTCCTGACTGATATTCAGTGACTCAGCATATTTTCTGGACAGTCCGTAATAGGATGAGTAAGAACACCTGCCTCCCTGCCCCCTTTTTCCTGAAGGCATCTATAAAGCTTTATAGAGCTTAGTACGGTATGATATGATCTCTGGCCTGGTGCCAAATGTTGGTCTCCAATAGCAGCCTGGAGCTCTCTGGTGGGGATGACAACAGCGCTGCCATTGGTGCAAAACCCAGGTGGCTTTCCTGCATGGTGACTGAGCCTAGAGCCCACAGGTCTCCTGAGGTTGGCCTGCTGCCTTGATCAGGAGCTCTTTTACGCCATCTGCAGCACGGCTGCTGCTTCTTAGCTAGGAAATGCTGCTTAAGGGAAATAAATACAGCTTGTTGGCACGAGTTAAAGGAGCTTTCTGTCAAAAGGGAAGAAAAGTATTGGAACTAGCAATGTATTTTTCAAGCAATTTTAAATACTCAAGCCTTTATTTTGTTAAAATCTATATCTTGGAAGTGACAAATGGTTAATGAAAAATTTTTCATTGAAACCTGGGTTTTGCTTTGAGTCAGCCTTGTACTGAAGGCTGCATGACTGAAACAGCTTAGCAGCCGCAGCAGCAGCAGCAGCAGCAGCCTTGTACTGGGGCTTCCAGGTGATGTATTGGTAAAGAAACTCACCTGCCAATGCAGGAGATGCAAGGAGACATGGGTTCGATCCCTGGTTTGGGAAGATCCCCTGGAGAAAGAAATGGCAACCTGCTCCAGTGTTATTGCCTGGAAAATTCCATGGACAGAAGAGCCTAGCAGGCTACAGTCCATGGGGTCACAAAGAGTCAAACGCGACTGAGCATGCATACGCAGCCTTGTGCTATTGCTTTCTAAAATGTCTCACCATTCTGTCCCTCACTTTCTCTTAATCAAAAATGAAAAAGGCCAATGCCAGGAACACGAAACAGGGCCTCTGTAAATCTTTGCAATAGTTGAACCTCTCAGTATCAAAGTTACAGACTAATATGAAGTTAATTTGGTGCACAAAAGTCCACTAATTAGTAGAATTAATCTTATTAAGTCGATCCCTTACCCCCCTTTTTGTGAGTTAACCTATTTAGATAATTAGATGCCATATTTTTTAAATTATATAAGATTATTTTCTGAATTAGCTGTTCAAAGAATCAACTCTTATTAGATATCAAATGACAATTTCTGTTGACTAAAGCAGGTATGATGTTAGGCAGTTACTTAGTTTCCTTAGATGTATTCTCACAGTGGAAAAATAGGCTAACTGCCTAAATATTCACCTTTACTTTGCATCTCACTATCGTCAGCGCTTCCAGCCTGCTTTGCAGTAGAGGTCACATAATGGACCCACTCATGTCTTATTTGAGGCATTTAACACAGGCACACACAGTACTGGGCACTGAAGGGAGTTTCATTTACAAATTATATTTTGGCCTTTTTTTTTTTTTTTTTTAAGCTAAAGCCTGAAAGCCTTCAAGGGATT
This sequence comes from Oreotragus oreotragus, assembly GCA_006410675.1. Classification (NCBI taxonomy): domain Eukaryota; kingdom Metazoa; phylum Chordata; class Mammalia; order Artiodactyla; family Bovidae; genus Oreotragus; species Oreotragus oreotragus. Next base: position 620,164 of record SJYX01021955.1, read on the forward strand.
TTGTCAAATGTAAAATACCAACATTTTGTTATCTACATTGGTGGTTCTCAGTTTAGGCTGCATATTAAAATCACTTGAAGAATGTTAAAAAAAGATACTAACACTCCAGACAAATTAAACCAGTCTCTGGGGTCATGCTCCGGCAATCAGTGCTTTTTAAAGCTGCCCTGGTGATCCTAATGTGTTACCAGCGCCGAGAACCTCTTCCCTAGATCTCACAGGATTGTCTCTTCCATCCCCTCAACCAGTGGGGCTCCACATGTTTCCCTTTTCTTCTTTGGAGATTTATCCTTTGAAACCTTATCCTTGTAATAACAAAGTTAATTTCATCCCCAATGTAGTAGGAACTTGGGGAAAGTTTCTTGGAATTTAACCTATGAAACAACTGAAAGCCCTCCAGTTTTTCTCCTGATTCTGGAGTAATGCTAGATTATGAAGTGCGGAAAAATACCTGTTTTACCATGGTGTTAACAAGGCATATCCACTGGTTTTACGTATTTACACTTGTGGATTGTATTAATAGCAGATCCTGGACATTAGGGTAATGCAGCCTAGTTACAAATGAGTGAGCTGGGGTACAAATTAATCCATAGCCACTGAGCAATAAGGTTGAGGTTAGCAAGTTCTCCAACTCTGACTAGTGAGCCATTTATAATATATTATGCTTCCTTCCTGTGAAGGTTGCATTCTGAAATTTTGCTGTCCCTCTAGACTGAAGTGGCCACTCTCTGGAATTTCTTAAGGGAAATGCTTGAGATGATCAGGATCTTGTTAATTACGCATTGGAATAAGAAAGTGCTGAGATCTGGGGAAATTGTCCTTTGCGTTGTTAATTTATTGAGAGGGAGGATGGGGAAGCCTGAAGTCAGATGTTCTTGGAAGGGCATCAGCTTTTTTCATTCCTTTTTAAATTTAAAATAAAATGTAACTTTCTCTTTAATTTTTAACATTTTGAGTCTCTTTGAAAACTGTTACCTTTGTAACAGCTTCCCTTAAAAGTTTCTCTTTCTAAATGTTTATGGAGTGGGACACCTACAGAAAAGCTTTTACTTGAGCCAGAAGAGTTTGTAAGAAGAGGCTATCCATTCTGTATTTTTGTTAATACCTTGTGAATTGAGGAGAAGAATATGCTCTAGGCTCTTGAGGCAAGTCTGTTCTGATTGTGCCCCTAGGGCAGCTTTCTTTGTGGGGCAGGTCAGACTGGAGTATTGTAACCTTTAATCCCCTTGGAAGCTGAGAGGTGCACCTGTTTGGTTCCTCAGCCTCTGGGCTTCGTTCAGAAGGCTACCCTGCTGTTTGCTGTCAGGAAGGAACTGTGCAGCCTGAGGAATGACCATCGGCCCTTGGTATCTTGTCCCAGGGGCCTCCAGGCAGGGGGAAGCCCGAGGTTGCCCTTTCAGCAGACATTCCACTCTGGTAACCTGTTAAAATGGACAAACTAGATAAGCAGAAGCCCTGTGGTGTGACAGTGAGCCTGTTATCACAGCCCTGGGGATGGTCTTAGAGCACAGAGGAGGGAGGGCCCCTGTGCCCTATCTCTGTTTGCTTATGGATCGAAAGTTCCTTGCTTTCCTCACCGGATGGGCATATAAATGGCTCTGTGTTTCCCTGACCTTTATTCGAACAGTGGCTGAATCTAAATTTCACTGTCCTCTTTCGGTTCCCCAGTGTCCTCACCCTGCCCCACCTGAGTCTCCTGGCTAGAGTCCTCAGGAAGATACAAACAGCAGCAGTAATTTCTTTGTTTCTCAACTCCTGGATCAAGCAGTGTTTTTCCCTTTGGAATGAATCAGCTGCTGTGGACATCTTCTGTGGCCGCGTCCTCTGTCCATGGAGAGCCCTTCAGTCTGCAAAGCTTCTTAGGAGCAATACAGAAAAATTAGTGCATCTCAAGAGAAGCCTTAAGAAGTTCCTTCTAAGACTGACTTAAAGCATTGTAATATAAAAAACAAATAGGCCATAAAACACATTTCCCTAGGTCAGCATACACCGAATACTAGCATGTGAGCTAAGTTTAGCTCTCTTGGACTACCTTAGCACTACTGACATTTGGGGGCTAAATCCTTCTTTGTTGTGGGGGCCTGTCCTGTGCCTGGTTGGCTGCTCAGCAGCGTCCCTGGCCTCTACCCACTGAATGCACAGTTATGACCAAAATGTCTGCAAACATTACCAGATGTCTCCTGGGCAAGCAAAAGTCCTCCTCAGTTGAAGACTACTAGGCTACACTATCCCACACTGTAGCTGCCAGCCACAGGCAGCTGTTGGGCCTTGGAAATGTGGAAAGTCCGAATTGAGATCTGCCATATAGAACACACGCACCAGGTGTCAAAGACTTAGAACCAAAAAAGAATATAAAATACCTCATAGTTTTTTATCGATTACATGTTTAAAAGATACTATTTTGTATATATTGGGTTAAAGTATATTCTTATGGTTAATTTCACCTGTTTCTCTTCCCTTTTTAGTGTGGCTACTAAAAACATTTAAATTACATTTGTGTCTTATATTTTTTTCTGTTGGACAACATTGCACTGGAGTGTCAATCTACTGTGGTTTACCCATTAATCATCTATTAAGCATCTAGTCCCCTGTATACCATTGGGTTTAAATTATATCTTTTCTTGGGGAGAATTTTCTTTCTATAGTAATATTATGAAGACAAAGCATGTATAAAGTGTTTCATGTGACCAGTTTGTTTCCCTGACTGCCGCTGCTGCTGCTGCTAAGTCGCTTCAGTCGTGTCCAACTCTGTGCGACCCCACNGTCTATGGGGTCACCCAGAGTCAGACACGACTGAAGTGACTTAGCAGCAGTCTTGAAGTAGATAAGATTCAAAGAGAAAGATCATCAAACCCCAAATCTTAACAAAAACTATCACTGATTTTTATTTGAGTAGTACATATGATTTGATTTATGAAGTTTATGTTTCCATAATCATTTTCTTTTTGAATATGAAGCAAATTCTACCTGCTGAATGAATCCATTTGTTTCAAGGGTTGGAATGCTGGAGAATATTCAAATATTTTATCTCAAAATTATATAAGAAATAGTTATGGAATGCCTACCTATATGCTGCTGCTGCTAAGTCGCTTCAGTCGTGTCCAACTCTGTGCGACCCCATAGACGGCAGCCCACCAGGCTCCCCTGTCCCTGGGATTCTCCAGGCAAGAACACTAGAGTGGGTTGCCATTTCCTTCTCCAATGCATGAAAGTGAAAGTGAAAGTGAAGTCACTCAGTCGTGTCCGACTCTTCGCTACCCCATGGACTGCAGCCTACCAGGCTCCTCCATCCATGGGATTTTCCAGGCAAGAGTACTGGAGTGGGATGCCATTGCCTTCTCCGACCTACCTATATAGCTATTTGTATACCAATGAATAAAATAAGTAAATCCCTCTGCCATCACAAAATTTACATCCCCATGGGAAAAACACTAAATAAAGTAATTATTGATAAATAACCCTGATGGGTGAAGAACAATAAGAGAGACTGGTTTAGAATGGAAAATTAAAAGTTCAGTTTTGGGTATTTTAATTTTGAGATAATTAGATGCCCAAATAGTGATGTCAGATAGGCAAATAGCTATAACTCACGAACTCAGGAGATGATCACCCTGTAGATATATGCTTGAGAGTTTTTTGGTTTCTGATATTTAAACCAATGAGCCAAGAGGAGACAATGAATTAACTGAGTGCAGATACAATAGAGAAAAAAGGCCAAGGAGTCACACCCTGGAACATTCCAGTAGAGGCAAGAAACTAGTCCAGAGGCCTGAGAAGAAAATAAGAGGAAAACCGGAAAACTTATGGTTTCCTCAAAACGAACAGAGTGAAACATTTCTGTGTATGTGTGTATGCGTATGTGCATGCTCAGTCGTGTCTGACTCTTTGCAACTCCATGGACTATGCAAAGTCAGGCTCCTCTGTCTATGAAATTTTCCAGGCAAGAATACTGGAGTGGGTTGCCATTTCTTCCTCCAGGGGATCTTCCCATCCCAGGGATAGAACCCATGTCTCTTTCATTTTTTGCACTGACAGGCAGGTTCTTTACCACTGGGAAAGCCCCACATGGGAAGCCCCATAGAAAAAACATTTCTTGGAAAGTAACATGATGAAGGTTATGAAATATGGTAAAAATAAGACATGAGAGTTGTCCATTTGATTTAACCACATGGAGGTCACTGAAGACCATGTCAGAGCAGTTTGGGTGCAGGGTGAGGGGAGATATGGGGAATGAGAAGAGAGAATGTAAAAGAAGGAAATGAAGACTAGGGGTCTTTAAGATGTATTTTAAAACATTTGTCTATGGCTGGAAACAAATGATACTGGACAAATCAGTAGACCCGTATGCATATATGTACGTGTGTGAGTATGTTTATTAACAGCTAAAACTGTGCATGTCAGTTTCACCCAAGCTGGAGATATACTCAGATATGACATCACTTGATTAAAGAAAACAATCCCCAAAAGGCAAAGTGAGGAAAATTGGAACTAAGCAGGGAAAGAGGGAGTGTAGCTATTAACTTGACAACCTCTTGATATCAAACATGATTCATAAATTTATCTCATGGTACTGTCCTTCCAGAAGCCAAATGAACTACTATTTCTCAGGGTTTCTGCTCAGAGGAGCAAGGAAGAGTCTATCTGCCAGTTACTTTTCCCCATTAGTGAAACTGTGAAAAAATACTTAGGTGTTAGTTCCTCTGCATTCCTGTGTTGAGTACTTAGTGTTTAGAGTATCTTATGGTTTTCCAAACTTCAGCTTAAAAAAAGACAACCTTGGGTAAGAGGGAAGTAGTGTATGGTGTCATACGAATGACGAAGTTGGTTGGAATCTATGCAGTTGTCGAGCCCAATGACAGCTGAAATACAAATGAGGAGCCAAAACCCTGAGATTGTAGCAGCCAACAGTAGATGCTGTGGCATGTAAGGCAGTATTAATTTAATGTGTACTGCAGTTAATATTCTTATTTGATTTATATCCTGATATCAAGAAACCACTAACAAGGAAATATTTGAAGATGCAAAGAAAGTGGGGGAAGGTTGTTGGAGTTATGTATGTGGAGTGATGAAACATTTGTTTGAGTGAAAAAAATCAATTCTGGTGGCCTTAGATGGAAACATAGAAACTCATCCAGAATATATAGGCCAAATGCAGTTAGGTAAATAGACATAATTGTGGGAGTATGTGGCTTTTCCCTTTTGACTATTTGTGTTTTCTTTTTGAAGTAGGAAGCAATGTCATGAATTGAGTGCCATGATGTGTAAGAAGAGGTCGAAGGTTTGAGGACAGAGAAGAAAAGGCAGACATATTGTACTAGATGAAAGTAATTGAACAGTACTATTGCCTTTAATTTAAAGTAACCACATAAATTTGAATTAGAATCATGTAGCTGCATAAATCCAGTCATGGAATGGATAGACAATTGGATTGAATTCATTGTCTTTTCTTACTTTTCAAATACCATAACTTATTAAAATTTTCTATTTTTTATACTACATGGATTTTACAGTTTTATACAGATATTTCAACCTAATTGATTGTCATATTCTCATTTCTCTATCCTCATTACATAATATGCTATAAATCTCATTTTTCTGTTTGTTTGCATGCTACTTCATTGGTTCCAGTGATCTCCCACAATGTTGAAATCAGGTTTGGAATAATTTTTGTTTCTACTTGAGTGGAATCTATAATATTCTTGCTTCTGATTTATCTCATGTATATACATGTATAGCTTCTGTAGCTAAATTAAACATCTTACCTTGTGTAACAAGGAAGACATTTTTAACCATTGTTGCTGCTGCTGCTGCTAAGTCGCTTCAGTCATGGCCGACTCTGTGTGATCCCATAGATGGCAGCCCACCAGGCTCCCCCGTCCCTGGGATTCTCCAGGCAATAACACTGGAGTGGGTTGCCATTTCCCTCTCCAATGCATGAAAGTGAAAAGTGAAAGCGAAGCCGTTCAGTCATGTCTGACCCTTAGCGACCCCATGGACTGCAGCCTACCAGGCTCCTCCATCCATGGGATTTTCCAGGCAAGAGTACTGGAGTAGGGTGCCATTGTGATTAAACACATTTCTATATCTTCCATATTTCATAATCTGGAATAAGATAAAATGTTGCTGGGAATCATATTAATCTTTCTCATGAATATCTTCATCTTTTAGATGCTTTAGGGTGTTTAGAATATTATAATACACTAGAAAGTAAATCTGTATTTATTTACATTTAATGGATCTATGAAACATTTCTAGATGTTCAAATTGCAAAACAATTTAAACTTAATTCTGCCCTATATTTAATATTCAAACATGGACATAGAAAGAAATAGGCAAATAAAATTAATCTTAACTATACAATAATTTTGGGGAAGGCAGTGGCACCCCACTCCAGTATTCTTGCCTGGAAAATCCCTTGGATGGTAGGCTGCAGTCCATGGGGTCGTGGAAAGTCGGACACGACTGGGGGACTTCACTTTCACTTTTCACTTTCATGCATTGAAGAAGGAAATGGCAACCCACTCCAGTGTTCTTGCCTGGAGAATCCCAGGGACGGAGGAGCCTGGTGGGCTGCCATCTATGGGGTCACACAGAGTCGGACATGACTGAAGTGACTTAGCAGCAGCAGCATACAATAATTTATGACAATGTGACTAGATAGTCAGAGGAGACACTATTATCTATATGTTTAATATTTCTCTCTGGATTATATCTTCGATAGGTTCACTGTATTCTTGAACTGGTGGCTCTGATTCAAGCTTCTCCCCTAATAATATATGTTATGCATAAACTATTCCAATACATAAAATTGAAGTTGAAAACTAAAGTTCTAATCTAGAGTGTTTTGATCAATGTTGTCTAGCTTTAAATTGTCTAGATAATTGAGGCAAATAATGTCATAGCTTTCTGTGTGTTCAGTCACTCAACTGTGTCTGACTGAGGCCCCAGGGACTGTAGCTCACCAGGCTCCTCTGTCCATAGAATTTTCCAGGCAAGAATACTGGAGCAGGTTATATCATATATATACCATATATATGCATATAATTGATCTGCAAAAAGATTTTTGGTTTTTTATTTAGTTTATAAAATAGCTTTAGACTACAATCTCATTTCCATATTTGAATGGATCTCCTTTCCCTTTCTTTCCTTCTTAAAAATGTTACTGTTATTTATATTTTCTCCCCAGTAAAGAATAATCATGACAAATTTTGTTGTCCTATACTTGTCATTCAATTACATATTACAAAAATTATTTTCTAATAATTAAAATAATTTGTATTTGTGTTTTTCAACACTAGATGTTAAAGTTTCAGTTGCTTCAGTAAAGATACTATTAAATAAGTACACACAAATTCCAGGGACATTAAACTCATCTAAACTCATTGATGACCTGTGTCATACATTTGGCATACTGTGTTCTAACATTTTACATATATCTTTAGCAAAAATATATTGCTGGAAGGAAATTTATAAATTTCCTACACTTNCACACAAATTCCAGGGACATTAAACTCATCTAAACTCATTGATGACCTGTGTCATACATTTGGCATACTGTGTTCTAACATTTTACATATATCTTTAGCAAAAATATATTGCTGGAAGGAAATTTATAAATTTCCTACACTTCTGTCATTGTATATTACATAATCAATCTTCGCATTCCTTTTTTGTCAGTATTCATGAGGAAATAATCCTCTCCTATTGTCTTTCTAAGGCATGACCGCATAAATCTTAAGGTAATGTGACAGAACCAGAGAGGCAAGAATTTCTTCTTGATTTTTCATTCATCAGTTTGAACTAGTTTTCTCTGTAGTGTTTGAAATTTATATTAACATAGAAATATTTGTTGCTTTTTGATATTTTTTCACACATCATCATCCCAATTTTATTGCTTGAAGGCCTCAATGGTTTTATGGTGAATGGTTCACATAATTGGAAAAGCAGGTACTTTTGTTTTCTGAGGATGTTTTATACATTTAACTGTGTCCTTTAATCTTCCCTTCTTTGGATAGTATTATAGCTAAAACACTGCTTAAAGTTATATGACAGAGTTTCAAATTTTAAAACAAAATTACCTATGAAATTTCAAAGTTTATAGTGACTGAGTGACTTCACTTTCACTTTCATGCATTGGAGAAGGAAATGGCAACCCATTCCAGTGTTCTTGCTTGGAGAATCCCAAGGGACGGGGGAGCCTGGTGGGCTGCTGTCTATGGGGTTGCACAGATTCGGCCACGACTGAAGTGACTTAGCAGCAGCAGCAGCAACACCATAGTTGTTTCCATTGGCATGCATGTGTGTGTGCAATCTTTCTGTGACCCCACGGACCATAGAACACCAGGCTCTTCTGTCCATGGGATTTTTCCATCAGGAATATTGGAGTAGGTTGCTATGCCCTCCTCCAGGGGTTCTTCCCCACCCAGTAATCGAACCTGAATCTCCCATATTGCAAATAGATTATTTACTGCTGAGCCACTGTGGAAATTGGCATAGCACCACCTAATTTGGAGGAAACTCCCAGTTCCCAGCTTCTCCCTGAAGAAAAAGAGATCAGATCAAATGTCCAACATTCTGATTTTTCAGTGGGGTTGCCTGAAAGGTTAGTTTCTGTCTCCCCATCTCAGAGCACTGATGGGATCTGGTATTCTCCGGATGTTCGGGGGCTGCTGAGGACAAAAGAACCCTGTGGCATACTGCTGATCCACAGGATGTGTGACGCAATAGACAGAGGCTATTACTGCTCAGTGGCCCCTCATTCAGGAAGAAAGAAAAGAGTGGAGCATAAATTCAATGATCCAGCTTTCCATGAGTCTGCTAGAGAGACTGGCTTCTGTTTTGCTTCTTTCAGAGCACAGATAGGATGCTGCATGCTCTAGATGTTTGGCGGCTGATGCTATAGACTGAGTATTTGTGCTCCTCTCAAAATTTTCTGTTGAAACCTAATCACCCATGTGATATTATTTGGGAGTGGGGACTTTGGGAGGTGATTAGATAATGAAGATGAAGCCCTCATGAATAGCATTAGTACCCTTATAGAAGATCCTCAGAGAGGTGTTTCACACCTTCCTTCATGTGAGAACATAAGAAGGTGGCCATCAACGAACCACGATGGTCTTCAGCAGATGCAAAATCTGCTAGTGCTGCTTTCTTGAACTTACCAGCCTCCAGACACACAATCACTGGGATTTTTCCTATAGTAACCTGAGTGGACTAAACAGTGCTGAAAATAAAAACAAGCTATGTGGCATCCTGTCATTTCAGAGAACTTGTGGACAGCACAAAAGGGACAAGAGATTACAAGTTCCTGACAAAAAGAAAATGACACATCCCTTTAAATGACACATCCCTTTAAATAGAAATTTATGGAAAAGACACATCCATAGGAAAAGTTTGAGAGGCTCTCAGAGCATTCCTTGGACTGCAAGGAGATCAAACCAGTCAATCCTAAAGGAAATCAACCCTGAATAGTCATTGGAAGGACTTATGTTGAAGCTGAAGCTGTAATACTTTGGCCACCTGATGCAAAGAGTCGACTCATTGTAAAAGATCCTGATGCTGGGAAAGATTGAAGAGGAAAGCGAAAGGGGGCAGCTGAGGACAAGATGACTAGATAGCATCGCCAGCTCAATGGACAGGAATTTGAACAAATTCCAGGATATAGTGGAGGACAGAGGAACCAGGTGTGCTGCAGTCTATGGACACACAGATTTACTCACTGAGTAAGTCTCAGAGTAGGATACAACAGAATCTCTTTGGAGGTCTTTTTCTGTTCAAAGCCACTCTGTAAAGATTGAAATCGATGATTGCTTCTTTCAAATACATGGATGGCAACACAACCTATAAGTAATGGAAAGTCAAGAAAAACTGACCCAATCAAAGAAAAAAAAATCTGTATCAACCAACTAGAAAGAATTACCTGACTAAGTATTCAGAATAACAGTCAAAAAGATAGTCAACAAGCTCAGGAAATCAATGACTGGATAAAGTAAAAATTACAACAAAGAAATATAAAATATTAAAAATAATCAAATGGAAATTTTGGAGCTGAGGAATGTAATATTCAAACTGAAAATATCACCAGAAGAATTCTACAGCACATATTATCAAGTAAAAGAATCAGTAAATTTGAAGAGAGTCATTTGTATTTATTCAGTGAGAAGAGAAAAAAAAAATATGAAAGGGAAGAAACCCTAAAGGACTTGTGAGATACTACCAAAAAGAGCATTTATATCCATAATGATAGTCACTGAATGAAAAGAGAGATAAAAGGGAGGAAAGTTTATTTAGGAAGGAAAAAGACACCCAAATTCAAGAAGCCTGAAACCTATTAAATAGGACAAAACCAAATAAGTACTCACTGGTAAATATATATAAAGAAATCACATTTTCAAAAGTCAAAAACAAAAAGAAAATTTTAAACACAATAAAAGGAAAGTAGTTCATCATACAGAAAAGAACTCTCATTAATGGAATTCTTAACAGCAACCTTGCAGGCTGAAAAGGAGTGGTATGATAGATTCAAAATGTTGGAAGAAGAAAACAAAAAATTAACAACTGAGAATGCTGTGTTCAGCAACTCTCCTTCAACAAAGAAGGTGAGATGAAGACATTGAAATATGTATACTATCATGTAAGAAATGAGTTGCCAGTCTATGTTCAATGCAGGATGCAGGATGCTTGGGGCTGGTGTATGGGGATGATCTGGAGGGAAGATGTGGGGTGGGAGGTTGGAGGGGGGTTCATGTTTGGGAGTTCGTGTAAAAAAATAAATAAATACAAAAAAAAAAAAAAGGATATGAAGAAGTTCATCACTAGACCTGCCTTATAAGAAATGGTAAACAGAGTCTTTTGAATTGAAAAATAAACATTTTTAAACAACAAAAAAAAGTCTGTGAAAATAAAGCTTACTGTTGAAGGTAGGTATATAGACAAATACAGAATAATGTACTACTCTTATGGCAGATGCATAAATATCTTTTCATTCTGATATAGAAATGAAAAGATAAAGGTATAAAAATAACCATAACTGTAAAAATATGTTAGTAGATACATGGCATAATTTATGTCAATAACATAAAGTGTGTCAGGGAGAGAAGTAACAGTTTTCATAGGCTGAATAAATTAAAAGCAAACAAAAAAAACAGTATTTGCTGTCTATAAGTGCTTTACTTTAGATTTAAGGATATACATGGGCTAAGAGTGAAAGGATATGCTAAATAAATGGTAATCAAAAGAGTAGGGATTGCCTTACTTACATTAGACAAAATCAGTTTTAAGTAAAAACTCTGACAAGACAAAGTACATTATGTAATGATAAAAGGGTCAATTCACCAGCAAGATAAGACAATAATATATGCATCCAGCATCAGAAACCAGACAAATATACAAAGGCAATATTAATAAGACTGAAGAAAAAAAGGGATGGAAATAAAATAATGAGAGATTTCAATATCCCATTTTCAATAATGGATAGAACGTCTAGACCAAAGATCAGTAATTATATAAAAGATTCAAATAACAGTGTAGACCTAATGATTTTAATAGATATATACATGATCTTCTATCCAACTGCAGCATAATTCTCAAGCACACACAGGATGTTCTCTAGTATAGACCACATGTTTGGTAACAAAACAAGTGTTAACAAATTTAGGATTATTGAGAAAATAATACCAAACATCTTAACAACAATTGAATAAAATTATAAACAGCTTACATAAAACTGGATAACTCACAAGTATGCAAACGTAAACAATGTATGTTTGAATAATCAAACAGACAAAGAAAAAGTCAAAAGTATAATTATAAAATATCTTCAGATAACTAAAAAATGAATACACAGCACAGTAAAACTTACAGAGTGCCACAAAAGCAGTACTATGAAGGAAGTTTATAGCAATAAATCTCTACATTAATAAAGAAAAATCTCAAATAAACAACCAAAAGAAATACATAAATATACATCTAAAGGAACTAAAAAAAGAGAAGAGCAAGCTCAAAGCAATCAGAAGAAAGAAAATAATAAGTACTACAGCAGAAATCAATGAGACAAAGACTAAAAAACAAAACAATAAATAAAAACAAGTGAAACTAAGAGTTACTTTTTTGAAATGTTCAAAAAAGTTGGCAAAACTTTAGCTTGATTAAGAAAAGATATATGAATTAAGTAAACTAAATCATAAAGAGGAGACATTGCAACTAATGATAAAGAAATTTCAAAAAGATCAAAGATGAAACCGGAGCCTATTGTACAGAGTGAAGTAAGTCAGAAAGAAAAACACCAATACAGTATACTAATGCATATATGTGGAATTTAGAAAGATGGTAATGATAACCCTATATGTGAGACAACAAAAGAGAGTCTTTTGGACTCTGTGGGAGAAGGCGAAGGTGGTACAATTTGAGAGAACAGTAGTGAAACATGGATATTATCATATGTGAAACAGATCGCCAGTCCAGGTTCGATGCATGAGACAGGGTGCTCAGGGCTGCTACACTGGGATGACCCTGAGGGATGGGATGGGGAGGGACGTGGGAGGGGTTCAGGATGGGGAACACATGTACACCCATGGCTGATTCATGTCAATGTATGGCAAAAAATACTACAATGTTGTAAAGTAATTAGCCTCCAATTAAAATTTAAGAAAACCAAAACATCAAAAAGACAATTATGAACAATTATATATCAAAATATTGCATAGCATAGAATAAATGGAAAATTCCTAAAGATATACAACCTAATAAGATCATATCATGAAGAAACTGAAAATGTGATTGAATGTGATTGAATGCATAATTAACACCCTCCCAAATGTTCTACTGGACACTTTCTATGGGCATAAAGTTTAAGTTAAACAAGATGAGGAAGTTCTGAAGATCTGCTGTATAGTACTGTGCCTATGATCAACCACAAATAGTATGCATTTAAAATTTTGCTGAGAGTAGATCTCATATTAAGTATCATACCACAAGAAACACTATAAAATAATTAGCATAATTTCTTCTCATACTCTTCCAAAAAAGTTAAGTGAAGGGAACATGTTCAAACTCATTTTATGAGACCAGCATTAACCTGATATCAAAGCTAGAAAAAGGCACCAGAAGAAAAAAATTCTACAGACCAATATCCATAAAATTGATACAAAATTCTCAACAAAATACCAGAAAAAATAATTTAGCAGAACATTAAAGACTTCTATACCATGTAAGATTTATGCAATGGGATTTATCCATGGGATGAAAAGGTCAATGTGATGCACCACNCAATATCCATAAAATTGATACAAAATTCTCAACAAAATACCAGAAAAAATAATTTAGCAGAACATTAAAGACTTCTATACCATGTAAGATTTATGCAATGGGATTTATCCATGGGATGAAAAGGTCAATGTGATGCACCACATTAATAGAATGAAGAATATAAAATCACATGATGATCTCAGTAGATGCAAAAAAAAATTTTGATAAAATTCAACACTCTTTTATATTAAAAGCACTCAACAACTTGGAAGAAAAGAAAATCACCTCAACATCACAAAGGCCATAAAAAAAGCCAGCAGTTAACATCACATGAATGGTGAAAAACTGGAAACGTTTCCTCTAAGACAAGGAAATAGGTACGGGTGCTGACTCTCTCCACTTCTCTTCAACATATTACTAGAAGTCCTAGCCAAAACAATAAGGTAAGAAAAGAAATATTCAAAACAGAAGGATGATATAAAGTTATCTCTGTTTGCAGATGACATGATCTTATTTGTATCAAGACTCCCAAAACACACACATACAAAAACCTATTAGAATCAATAGGTAAATTCAGTAAAACTGCAGGAAAAAAAATACTACCACACCCAAACTAGTGGCATTTCTAACACTAACAATGAATAATCTTGAAAACAAAGTTAAGAAAACAATCACATTTGCAAAAGTAAAAAAAAAAA
>SJYX01021956.1:0-12180 GCA_006410675.1 Oreotragus oreotragus
CACATGGTTTACTAGCCTTGAACTGTTAGAGAGGAAATCAAGAAGTCATCATTATATGGTTACATATTAATCATTAGATTTTATAGTTGGTCATAGTTCTTTTATTTATTACCATTTTATGCATCAAATGCAACATTCAGACGCGTACAGAGAGTTACACAGATTCAGGGACTTACGACCTAGGAAAAGTGGGCTTGGTTTCCGTGTGTGTGTGCGCATGTCTAATTATGTCGGGACATCATCCAAAGAAGTGACTGTTGTGAAAAGATCACAAATTAACCACCAAGAATGGAAGGCAACCCGGAGTTTTTTGAGAGCAATCTTAGAGCTTGGAGAATTCATAAACCAAGTAAACCTTCTGACATAACTATAAAATGTGGTATAAACCCTAGAAAAAAATGGCCATCTTGAAAGGGTAACAGCACTTTTATGAGAATTCCAACCGCACCATGGCAACATCAACCCGTCAAAGCAAATGAAGGGTAGTAAAAGTAAAATTAAACATGATGAAGGGGACACCAGCTTGCTAACAGCTTTCCGAGCAGTAAAGCTTTCAAATGTTATCTCTTCATTGGTCTGTTCAATCACACATGCCTGCTACCAAGCTTGATCATATTATGTATCTTTCTCATCACTGCAGCCTGCCACGGGCTTGATGGACTTGTCTGTATATTCACAAAGGAGGGGAGGAGAGGGCTCCCCTTCCCTCCAGTGGAGCCCCCTCCTTGCGAGTCTTCCTCTCCCTCCTGTATTCTCTCCCACTGTCCTCTCTCGCCCTTGCTCTGGTGTCCAACACGAGTCTCTCTTGCATAACAAAGGTTGCCCTGCAGCTCTGAGCTTCGGGGACTAAATATAGATCAAAGCCCCATCCTACCCTGCATCACCCAAAAGACAGATCCCAACGTGCGCCTGACTTTGTCCTCTCTTTTCGTCTAAAAATCAGCATCCTTCTTTCTCCTCTTGGTTCTCCTCCCAGCAACTAATCCCTCTTCCCTACCCCTTCTCTGACCTCCTGCAGGGAAGATTGTGAAGGCATTTTCATGTGTTAACTAACAGACTTGCTAATCCCTTGGATTGAATGCCTTTGCCCTGTTTTCAGGGACCCAGAAATCTTAAGGTTACATTTATTCTCTGACCTACTCAACCACCAGGGAGTCAGGACAAATTCTAGCCTTTCAGTGCTTTAAACTCCTTCCCAACTCTATTTCCCAGTTCTCAACAAATAAGGCACCCATTCATTGTGTGGGCAGTGTTTGTAATGCCAAATACCTAAGCCTGTAGCCCATATGAGTTATTCAACTATATGGGAAGGAAAAAGAAAAACAAATGACTCATCAGCCATTTTAGGCTTCCCATAGCCCACACAGTGATGAGGAGATTCAGGGGGCAAAAAAAGCTGGGATACCATGCTGTGGTGCTTACAAACAGTCAACAGGGGGTGGAAAGGGAAAGGAGAAACCAAGACAAGAAAGGCAAAGTTGTTGCAGCCAACTGTCTCATCAGATTGCCATGTTTTAGCCTGAGTGTATTGTCTGTTAGTGTTGGTAATTGAATTGTTTTCTATACTGTGGGCTAGTAGCATTTGAGCCCACCTCCTTTTTCTATAATCAACATTAAAGTGTGTTCCCAGTTTAAATCAGTTCCTTTGATTTATTCATCCATTCACCACATATTTACTGAGACTCAACGGCATGCAGAGTAGGACTTAGAATGCATTTGAAGTCTGAGAAAGGGGAGCACAGAACTCAGCCCCAGGCTAAGGAGAAGATCCTTAAATGGGCTGTGTTGCCTCCCACATCTCTGTCTCCAAATGTTTCCCTGCATGTCTGCCTCCTTTGAGTCAGCTCGTAGGCATTTGGTTGTCCTGGCTCTAGCTTCTAGCCGGGAACCCAGATGTCTGCATTTGCTGATTTTCCGTCTCTTTTTCAACTCTTAGAGGGTTATCATAGCCTTCCACACCTCCTGTCTCCAGTGGCTGCTTAAAGCATAAACATTTATTGGGGGGAAATATTAAAAGTATGAATGAGATCATGGTTCCAAAAAGGGCCCATGAGGATTCTGATAAATTTAATCATGTCGTGTGATTGTGCATGTGTGTGGTGCGTGCACACACACACACTTTGCTGCTTTATTCTTTACTTCAGTTGATCCTAATTGAAACAATTAGGCATCTTCTCCAAAACTGTAAGAAATGTTTAATCTAGTTTATTATGTCATAGCTGAAACTTTGTACTTCTTGGAAGGTCCTCATTTTGCAGGACAGAGGACTCCTTCCAGCTCCCAAGAGTGGTCTCTTGTCTAACACTCAGAAATGAATTGTCCAAGGAGACACAGATGCTGACAAAGCAAGCGACTGTATTGAGAAGGGGCTCCTGGGTGGAGAGCAGGAGGTTGAGGGATCCCAGGAGGCCTGCTCTGCCACATGGCTCAGTCTCAGGCTTTATGGTGATGGGATTAGTTTCCAGGTTGCCTCTGGCCAATCATTCTGGCTCAGGGTCCTTCTTGATGGTACACACTTTGCTCAGCCAAGATGGATTCCAGCAAGGAGATTTCTGGGAGATTGGTAGGACATGTGGCATCTCCTTTTGACCTTTACTGAATTCTTCCAGTTAGTGTTGGATTATTAGTTCCATGTTCCTTACCAGGATCTCCTGTAATAAAATAACTCATGCAAATGGTTACTATGATGCCTGGCCAAGGTAGGTGGTTTCAGTGAGTTCACAGCAACTGGAAATCACATGAATCATATCACCACAGAAACTTGGGGTTGAAAGCAGGGTCGAGAGCTGGATGAACAAAGGACTGGTTTTCTGTTCACAATCTCTTACCAGTTTACTTGGCCTTGGACAAGTCACTTTTATTTTTAAGCATAGATATAAATGAAATTATAAATACAAATACATACACACCTGTATCTTTAGCACCAATCATATGTGACCGCCCTGTACTAACTGTATCATTTTGCTAGGGCTGCCATGATAAAATACCACAGACGAGGTGGTAAACAACAGAAATTTATTTTTCCTCGTTTCTGGAGGCCTGATGTCCAAGAGTAAGGTGCTCCAGATGTGGTTTTCTCTGAGGCCAGTCTCCTGGAGAATAGCTGAGCTCTGGTTGTGTCTTCATGTGGCATTTCCTCTGTATGTGTTCATCTGGCAACTGATCTTCTTATAATGGCCTCGTTTCAACTGAATCACCTCTTTAAAGACCTTATCTCCAAATAGAGTTACATTTGGAGATATTGGGGGTTGGGATAGAATTCAGCCCAGAATGCTAGATGCAAAGAGGCAAAAGCAAATGGGGCATAGTCCTTGCCCCAGAGGACCCGGTCATTGAAACAAACAAAACTAATCGCGCTATAGAGTAAGACAGGTAGCAGGAGAGACGGATGCTAAGTGTAGTGAGGGCGCCGAGAAGCAGCAGCAAGTCAAGTTGCCTTAATTCACAGAAAAGGGCGGGAGGGAGACAGCATTTGTGCTGGGTCTTGCCATCTTTGTAGTAGTTCTCCAGGTCGTGGGGAAGGACGAGGAAAGAAATGGGCATTTGATATGGGTGGATATTTAGGGTCAACTCGCTGTCTCATATTAAGGACCTCCTGTGATTCTTGAGAGGAGAGGAATGTGTCCCAATTGCTCTTAGCCAGTCAGGTCCCTAACTGGTCTAAATCTCATACAAGCCTATTTAAATGGTCGTAAATTCTGTAGTCTGTCCTAAGGTCCTTGGAGACAGAAAGACACTAACCCTTTCTTTGAAAAAACTGAATAGGAAATTCAGAGACTACTGAAATAACTGGAGTAACATTATAAGGCAACAAATAAATAGTTCCAACGAATGCTTGCCTCTTTCCCTCTGGCTAAAAAGAAGGATGTTATACTGAATCTTCTTTACGTTCTGCTCAAGGGATCAAACGGTCTGTGACAGTGTGTCTCAAACTTGAGTAATATATTAAAAAAATTCACAGATCCTCCTTTGTCATCTTAAATTATTAATGTTATATAAGAGCATAGATGCAAAAGCGATACTTCCTGGGTTCGAATCTAATCTTAGACCTATCATTTATTGGTTGTGTTGACCTTGACCAAATCACTGAACTCTCTTGGCCCCAGTCTTCTCATCTGTGAAATAGGGATAATAATAGCTATATTAATAATATTGTTATAAGAATTAAAGTAGCTAATATTTGTTTTATTAGGTTCTTTTTTTAAAAAAATACATTACATTTAATTTCTGCTGCACAGTAAAATGACTCATATATATTCTTTTCTTTTCCATTATGGTTTATCACAAGATATTGAATATAATTTCCTGTGCTATATAGTACAACCTTCTTGATTATCCATCCTATATATAATAGTTTGTATTTGCTAATCCCAAACTCTCTAGTAGTTTTTGTGTGGAGACTTAAGTGTTTTCTATATGTAGTATCATGTCATCTCTGTATAATGGCAATTTTACCTCTTCCCTCTCCATCTGAATACCTTTTATTTCTTTTTCTTGTCTGATTGCTGTGGTTAAGACTTCCAATACTTTTTGAAGAGAAGTGGTGAGAGTGAGCATCCTTGTCTTGTTCTAGATATTAGCAGGAAGGGTTTCAGCTTTTCGCTGTTGAGTATTACATTAGTTGTGGGTTTGTCGTGAATATGTCTTATTATATTGTGATATGTTTGCTCTATTCTCACCTTCATAAGGGTTTTTTAAATTTTTTTATTTTTTTAATTGATTAATTTATTTTTTTAGGGCTTTTTATAAAAATCATGAATTGACGTTGAATTTTATCAGATGCTTTTCCTGCATTTATTGAGATTATCATGTGGTTNTATGTCTTATTATATTGTGATATGTTTGCTCTATTCTCACCTTCATAAGGGTTTTTTAAATTTTTTAATTTTTTTAATTGATTATTTTTTTAGGGCTTTTTTAAAAAATCATGAATTGATGTTGAATTTTATCAGATGCTTTTCCTGCATTTATTGAGATTATCATGTGGTTTTTGTCTTTTGTTGATGTGATGCATCCCATTGATTTGTGAAAGCTGAACCATACTGTGACTCTGGCATGAATCCAAGTTGGTTGTGGCACATGATCTTTATGATGTGTTGCTGGATTAGGTTTGGCAAAGCATTAAAAACAGATAACCTGGCATATATTAGGTGTTATATGTGTTAAAATTTTCTATAAATGTATAAATATAAAACTAGTAATGAAATCTTTATGCATATAGCTCTTCCTTAACTATAAAATAAAACAAAAGTTGTGAGCTATAGAGCAGATTTGAAAATTAAGTAAAAAAAATTTAAAAGCAATACAAATCAAATTTAAAATATTAATTCAGTGTGACAGATATTATTGTCTACACTAACCCTAACTCATAGAAGTTGTCATTATTTATTTAAAAAGCCTCAGATCTAGTTCTATAATGAACTTGTTTTCCCTGTATTTTGAATTTAATAATATGAATGCACAGGGTATTTGCATGCAAAGGAAGCTTTTCAGAGTGAGGCAAACACTATCCAGACCTTGTTTGCTAGGTTAGGAAAATCAGACCTCATTCTCTGTCAATACTTTACCTGTTAGAAGTCCTAGAATGCCAATTTTAATTAAAGATATCAGCATTACATTATTAGTGAAACCCACACAAAATTGTTCTCTAAATTGCAAAGTTGCTCAAGTCAGAAATTTGGAGGCCATTCACATTTCTACGTCTTTGTCCTCATGCTTTAACTGGCCAAGAATCTCTCTAAAATATTCACTGACTCTGCCATCTTCTTTTTATCTTCTTCTAACTATATGAATTCCCAAGACTGTATTCAACCCATGGAGTTAGAGACCCTAGTTTGAGTAAGGAGGTATCCCATATGCTAGTGAGCTCTGTGAAAACCACATGGGAGGATGATTGCATGAGAGTGCTGTTTATACAAGTGGGGTTACAAGGTACTCACACACTCACCTCTTCTTTGTATTTCTTTTTTTTTTTTAAGTTAAACTATAGTTAATTTACAATGTTGTGTTAGTTTCAAGTGTATAGCAAAGTGATTCAGATATATATATATATGTATATAGTGGCTCAGACAGTAAAGAATCAGCCTGCAATGCAGGAAACCTGAGTTAGATGCCTGGGTCAGGAAGATCCCCTGGAGAATGGAATGGCCACCTACTTCCAGTATTCTTGCCTGGAGAATTCCATGGACAGAGGAACCTGGCAGGCTATATATAGTCTGTGGGGTTGCAAAGAGTCAGACATGACTGAGTGACTAAAACTCCTCCTCCTCATGTGTATATATATATATATATATGTATGTATAATGTATATGTAGTCTTTTTTAGATTCTCTTCCATTAGAGGTTATTACAAAATAGTATAGTTTCCTGTGCTATATGCTAGGTCTTTGTTTTTTACCTATTTTATTATATAGTATATTTATCCTAACCTCCTAATTTATCTCTCCACTACCATGCTTTTCGCTTTGGTAACCATAAGTTCATTTTCTATGTGTGTGAGTCTATTTCTTCTGAACAGAACTCTTGGTTCTAGAATAACCCAGAGTTACCCACTGGTATGATGAAGTCCTTCATCAGTGGAGACATCAAAGCAATTATCTTATGGCTTTCTGACTTCCCAAGTCTATATTACAATCAAATCTAACCTAGAAGCTTCTTTCTCATAATATCTGTTATGATGTGATCTGTTGTCCTCTGCAGCCTAAATACATTTCATCATTAAAGAGTTCAACCTCTTTGTAAAGAGCTTTGGTTTTTCAACTTGGTTGAGGTTGGGGCAGAAATGCCCTGCTCTGCTGACCTGTAGGCCACTGGCCTTTAATGAAACTCTGCAGAGTGTGTGTACCTTTAGTTAAACCACAGGATCCTGAAAAGCTGGCATGCAATTAGAAATCACCAAGTTCAATCTCTTTGTTTTATATGTTGGGAAGTCAATGCTGNTGAGGTTGGGGCAGAAATGCCCTGCTCTGCTGACCTGTAGGCCACTGGCCTTTAATGAAACTCTGCAGAGTGTGTGTACCTTTAGTTAAACCACAGGATCCTGAAAAGCTGGCATGCAATTAGAAATCACCAAGTTCAATCTCTTTGTTTTATATGTTGGGAAGTCAATGCTGAACTTCTCAAAGACAGCAAAAGCCTTAAAAAATTGTATTTGTTGGAGTATCTCTATTAAGTATGTGTCTTTTCTTATTAGAAGCACCGCAGTCTAGTTCAAGGTACTCTGGGATGGTGCTGGTACCTCCATCGTTTGGCTAAAGGACTTTGGCTCAAATGTGGAAGCCTTCCTTGACCCATTGGTTAACAGAGAGAGGCAGATCTGACATCCCTATCCTCTCTGTTTTCAGACTGCTCAGGCCACCAACCTGTCCCAGCCTTTATCGCATGTTATCACATGTATGTGTACATCTGTTTTCTTCTAGTACAGAATTTCCAAACTATATCAACACATGTCTTGCTGGCAAAATGATTCTGTGGTCAAATAATTGAAGTGAAGTGTTAGTGAACTTCTCCTAAAACTTAGAGTATTTAATATGCCCACACACATTACAAATCTCCATCAGGGGCATATGTAGGAGGGTTGAAATTCACTTTTTTTTTTTTTTAACTGAAGACTTTTATTTTGGGGATGTATCTGATGGGACCTGGAAAAACAATATGTTACCTAGATTTTAATCCTCTATCCACACTTATATTGACTTAGTCCTCTTTATGCCCTAAACTCAGAGCTCTAGGCTGGGCACATGCTGGGTTATCAAACATAGTTAATGAAAGAATGATTAAAGTTATGTATTTTCCCAAGTTCTCAATCTGCTTATCTGTGATATGTAGAATTAAGATTACATGTTATTTTGTTTGGTGATTTTAACATGTTTAGAAGAATTATTTGAAAGAACATACTTTGCTAAACTGGGAAATACTTTGTGGATTTTTTATTACTATCAACATCAGAACCACCTCTACCAATCTATTACTATTAATACGTATGTCACAGAAAATTGTTTCTTTTAACCTTGACTCTACATGGAGTATTAAATAGCTCATAAGCTTCATTGCTATGATATATATAGCTTTAAAATAGAGTCAGGTAGAAGTAAAATTTACCAAACATCTCCAGGTGAATCATTTGCTAGAATGTTACTTTCCAAGTTGCCTATTTCTGGAAAAAAGGATACTCATATGTCTAGATAATTTGCTAGAATGTTACTTTCCAAGTTGCCTACTTCTGGAAAAAAGGATACTCATATGTCTAGATAATTCACCTGCAGCCCTCATTCATCTGATTATAACTGCTGCTGCTAAGTGCTGAGTCGCTTCAGTCGTGTCTGACTCTGTGCAACCCCGTAGATGGCAGCCTACCAGGCTCTGCCGTCCCTGGGATTCTCCAGGCAAGAACACTGGAGTGGGTTGCCATTTCCTTCTCCAATGCATGCAAGTGAAAAGTGAAAGTGAAGTAACTGAGTCGTGTCCAACTCTCAGCGACCCCATGGACTGCAGCCTACCAGGCTCCTCCATCCATGGGATTTTCCAGGCAAGAGTACTGGAGTGGGGTGCCATTGCCTTCTCCGGATTATAACTACATATGATAATTATTACTACAGCTATATGTGTGTATATATTTATTTTACACATGCATATGTTAATTGTTCAATAAATGTACATATATACGCAAATAAGATTTATCTAGCAATTATTATGAGTTATATATGGTTACAGGCACTTTACATTTATTATTCTTACCCCCACAATAACTCTGCAAAAACTGGCATTATCATCCTTAATTCTAACAAGAGACAGCTAAGGCCTAGAAGTATAGGGACCCTGTGCCTTAATTCTTTGAAAGAATCCTCAAGATGTACTTGCTCAGCCTAAAAAGACTTGCTCATAACTTGTATTTATAGTGCTTACTGTGATAAGTTATGGCCCATGCCCAGAACAAGAATTTCCAACCTGAATAGGGGGTTGAGAGTAGCCAAGCAACAGAGAGTGATGTCTGAAGCCTAACACTACATTACTGTAACTGTCTCCCTGGTGAGCCAGCAGTTCTCCTATTTGTGCCTCCACAAACCCCCACCCAAGTCAATGTGGCCACAGGCAACAGGCGACAGACCCTTGCAGCCCAGCTCTCCTCTTCTCCACTGCTCAAATGACACCCGGAATTTGCCTTCTGATGCCAGGTTTATAGGGGAGTCATCAGCATCACACAGTCACCCTCAGCCACGCAGCGCTGACAATGCAGTCATCTGTCAGCAAATGAGCTGAATGGTTCCTGCATGAGGCTGTCTGGGCCATATTTGGCAAAATCAGATGACTTACCTTCATGCCTTCTAGCCAAACGCAAACAACAGAGCTCTCCATTACCCCGAATGGGGGCACAGTTTTCTCTGTCTTTCCTGCACACATTCTGAGAGTCACACAGAAGCCACAGAGGTAGAGGGAAAATATCTCAAGACAAAATGCTTTTGTCTCATCTCCTTAGTTACAGATTTGAACTTGTTTTATAGAGGGCTCTTGGAAACCAATTACAGTATTTCCTGCACATTTTTTTTTTTCCACTANTCTGAGAGTCACACAGAAGCCACAGAGGTAGAGGGAAAATATCTCAAGACAAAATGCTTTTGTCTCATCTCCTTAATTACAGATTTGAACTTGTTTTATAGAGGGCTCTTGGAAACCAATTACAGTATTTCCTGCACATTTTTTTTTTTCCACTAAGGAGTATGTTTCCAGTGTTATACCTGGCAGCTTCGTCTTCTGGGTAGTCAAAATTTAATAATTTCATTTAGCCAATGGATATGGTAAAGACTGGTTTAGAGACCTGTGGGAACACTCAGACAAGGCACAAAGCCCTGGTGTACTATTAATGCTGACCAGGTGAGGAAGACACTCTCTTTCTCTTCTCTCATTTTCTTCACAATATACTATTATGAAAAATTTCCAACATACAGAAAGTGAACAAGATTTCATGGTGAATAACCCCCTCACCCCTATTAGGTTTTATTGTACTTGCTTTATGTCACATCTATCTCTGTCCATCCTTCTGTCCAATTACCAATCCATCTTATTTTAATACATTTTAAATAAGTTGCAGACTTTGGTACATTTCACTCAAAATACTTCAGCATACATATCCTTATTTAAATCTAATATTTATCTATCTGTTTACCTTTGAATTTTGAAGTAAAGTTTGCATACAATATAATGTAGAAATTTTAAGTGGACCCTTCACTGAGTTTTGACATCTGTACATACCTGTGGAATCCAAACCCGTATCATGGTATAAAATATGAACATTACTCCAGAAAGTCTCATGTCACATTCCAGTCAACCTGTGACCCCACCTCCCCAGAGGTATCCAATATTGCTATCTTTTCCCCCTATAGATAGAATAGTTTGGTTCACTCTAGGGTGTCATATATATGGAATCGTAAGAGTAGATAATTCTTTTGGGCAAGTTTCTTCCCTCAGGATAATCTTTTTTGAGATTCATCCATGTCGTGTGTATCAGTAATTCATTCTTTTTTTATTGCTGAGTATTATTCCCTATGTGTAGATATACCACAGTTTGTTTATCCATTCATCTGGTTATGATTACCTGGGCTGTTTCCAGATTTTGGCTGTTGTGCATAAAGTGGCTGTGAATATCTGTCTATGTGTCTTCATGAACACATATGCTTTCATTTATTTTGGGTCAATAAGTAGGGGTAAACTTGTTGCTGATAGGGTATATATATGTTTAGTGTTATTGAGAAATTGCAAACCTTTTTTCCAAGTAGGTATCTCATCTTATGCTCTCACCTACCATGTTTGAAAGTTCAGTTTGCTCTTTATCTTCACTGACATCAGGTGTTTGTCTTTTTAATTTTAGCCTTTCTGGTGGTGGTGTAGGTATCTCACTGAGGTGTTAATTTACATTTCTGAGATGACAAGTGATGAGCGTTTTTTCATGTCCTTCCAGCCATTCATGTTTCTTTTGTGAAAAGTCTACTCAAAACTTTTGCCCAGACACTATTTAATTTTTTAAAAGGGAGGGAGTGGACAAACATTGGCCCTGATTCCAGAGAGACAAACCCACCCCCTTGTGCATGCGCTTGTATTAGGAAGCCTCAGTCCTTTTCTGCCTTTCTGCTCCCTGCTTAGGCTCAAAAGAACCTGAAGAGATAATTTTTGAATAAATGTTGGTCACCTTTGCTGGGCGCTTCCATGCGGGAGTAGGAAGGGGCGGCTTGTTAGCAAAGCCTGGTCCCTTTGTGAGATGTTTGCAGAATGATTGATTTACAATAAAGTGGTTCCTGGTGGGTGCATGCAGGTGGAACTGATGCGGATCGATTCCAGTGGTGCTAACTAATCAGCTGTTTAAACTGGCAGGGAGAGTGCTCGGTGACAGACGCAGAGCGACTATCATTTTCCTCCTAAGATTACAAATTAACTTGTTGGGGTTTGCTGGGCTGTGTGACAACTTGGAGCCCAGCCACAGAGGAGGGGAGGGTGGCTGTGCCTTCAGAGAGGCCTCTCTGGGATCTGCCTTCCTGTAAGTCTGGGCCTGGGCAAATAGCACTCTGGGCTGGAGGAAGAGAGATCCCATCTAGGAAAGAGTGGGGATTTTCATCCTCATTGAAATTCATCTCTACCACCTAGATGAGGGGGCCTGGATGAATTTTAAAGGGTCCTCTCCTGTTCCTCTTTTCGTTTTTTCTGTTAGCTATTTGCTTGACCCTATGGCAGACCCATCTCTCTTTGTTTCTTCACATAGAATGAACACACAGGAAACCATCATTTTTCTCCATCTGGTCTTGGGAAAAACTCCATATCCTCAAATTCAAGCTCTTTCAGTTTGAGAAAGGGAAAGTGTTAGTCATTCTTTGTGACTCTCTGTATCCTACTCTTTGCAACAACATGGACTGTAGCCCGCCAGGCTCCACTGTCCGTGGAATTCTCCAGACAAGAATACTGGGGTGGGTGGCCATTCCCTTTTCCAGGGGATCTTCCCAACCCAGGGATTGAAACCATGTCTCCCACATCACAGGCAGATTTTTTTACCATCTGAGAGGCCCCTGGGTTTTGTTTGTTTTTAGGCTCCTCTCTGTCTCTCTCTTTTAAAATTTTAATTGGAGGCTAATTACTTCACTACATTGTGGTGATTTTTGCCATACATTCACATGAATCCACCATGGGTGTACATGTG
>SJYX01021956.1:12395-32098 GCA_006410675.1 Oreotragus oreotragus
TTTTTTTTTTTCCACTAAGGAGTATGTTTCCAGTGTTATACCTGGCAGCTTCGTCTTCTGGGTAGTCAAAATTTAATAATTTCATTTAGCCAATGGATACGGTAAAGACTGGTTTAGAGACCTGTGGGAACACTCAGACAAGGCACAAAGCCCTGGTGTACTATTAATGCTGACCAGGTGAGGAAGACACTCTCTTTCTCTTCTCTCATTTTCTTCACAATATACTATTATGAAAAATTTCCAACATACAGAAAGTGAACAAGATTTCACGGTGAATAACCCCCTCACCCCTATTAGGTTTTATTGTACTTGCTTTATGTCACATCTATCTCTGTCCATCCTTCTGTCCAATTACCAATCCATCTTATTTTAATACATTTTAAATAAGTTGCAGACTTTGGTACATTTCACTCAAAATACTTCAGCATACATATCCTTATTTAAATCTAATATTTATCTATCTGTTTACCTTTGAATTTTGAAGTAAAGTTTGCATACAATATAATGTAGAAATTTTAAGTGGACCCTTCACTGAGTTTTGACATCTGTACATACCTGTGGAATCCAAACCCGTATCATGGTATAAAATATGAACATTACTCCAGAAAGTCTCATGTCACATTCCAGTCAACCTGTGACCCCACCTCCCCAGAGGTATCCAATATTGCTATCTTTTCCCCCTATAGATAGAATAGTTTGGTTCACTCTAGAGTGTCATATATATGGAATCGTAAGAGTAGATAATTCTTTTGGGCAAGTTTCTTCCCTCAGGATAATCTTTTTTGAGATTCATCCATGTCGTGTGTATCAGTAATTCATTCTTTTTTTATTGCTGAGTATTATTCCCTATGTGTAGATATACCACAGTTTGTTTATCCATTCATCTGGTTATGATTACCTGGGCTGTTTCCAGATTTTGGCTGTTGTGCATAAAGTGGCTGTGAATATCTGTCTATGTGTCTTCATGAACACATATGCTTTCATTTATTTTGGGTCAATAAGTAGGGGTAAACTTGTTGCTGATAGGGTATATATATGTTTAGTGTTATTAAGAAATTGCAAACCTTTTTTCCAAGTAGGTATCTCATCTTATGCTCTCACCTACCATGTTTGAAAGTTCAGTTTGCTCTTTATCTTCACTGACATCAGGTGTTTGTCTTTTTAATTTTAGCCTTTCTGGTGGTGGTGTAGGTATCTCACTGAGGTGTTAATTTACATTTCTGAGATGACAAGTGATGAGCGTTTTTTCATGTCCTTCCAGCCATTCATGTTTCTTTTGTGAAAAGTCTACTCAAAACTTTTGCCCAGACACTATTTAATTTTTTAAAAGGGAGGGAGTGGACAAACATTGGCCCTGATTCCAGAGAGACAAACCCACCCCCTTGTGCATGCGCTTGTATTAGGAAGCCTCAGTCCTTTTCTGCCTTTCTGCTCCCTGCTTAGGCTCAAAAGAACCTGAAGAGATAATTTTTGAATAAATGTTGGTCACCTTTGCTGGGCGCTTCCATGCGGGAGTAGGAAGGGGCGGCTTGTTAGCAAAGCCTGGTCCCTTTGTGAGATGTTTGCAGAATGATTGATTTACAATAAAGTGGTTCCTGGTGGGTGCATGCAGGTGGAACTGATGCGGATCGATTCCAGTGGTGCTAACTAATCAGCTGTTTAAACTGGCAGGGAGAGTGCTCGGTGACAGACGCAGAGCGACTATCATTTTCCTCCTAAGATTACAAATTAACTTGTTGGGGTTTGCTGGGCTGTGTGACAACTTGGAGCCCAGCCACAAAGGAGGGGAGGGTGGCTGTGCCTTCAGAGAGGCCTCTCTGGGATCTGCCTTCCTGTAAGTCTGGGCCTGGGCAAATAGCACTCTGGGCTGGAGGAAGAGAGATCCCATCTAGGAAAGAGTGGGGATTTTCATCCTCATTGAAATTCATCTCTACCACCTAGATGAGGGGGCCTGGATGAATTTTAAAGGGTCCTCTCCTGTTCCTCTTTTCGTTTTTTCTGTTAGCTATTTGCTTGACCCTATGGCAGACCCATCTCTCTTTGTTTCTTCACATAGAATGAACACACAGGAAACCATCATTTTTCTCCATCTGGTCTTGGGAAAAACTCCATATCCTCAAATTCAAGCTCTTTCAGTTTGAGAAAGGGAAAGTGTTAGTCATTCTTTGTGACTCTCTGTATCCTACTCTTTGCAACAACATGGACTGTAGCCCGCCAGGCTCCACTGTCCGTGGAATTCTCCAGACAAGAATACTGGGGTGGGTGGCCATTCCCTTTTCCAGGGGATCTTCCCAACCCAGGGATTGAAACCATGTCTCCCACATCACAGGCAGATTTTTTTACCATCTGAGAGGCCCCTGGGTTTTGTTTGTTTTTAGGCTCCTCTCTGTCTCTCTCTTTTAAAATTTTAATTGGAGGCTAATTACTTCACTACATTGTGGTGATTTTTGCCATACATTCACATGAATCCACCATGGGTGTACATGTGTTCCCCATCCAGAACCCCCCCTCCCACCTCCCTCCTCAACCCATCTCTCAGGGTCATCCCAGTGCACCAGCCCTGAACACCCTGTCTCATGCACCAAACCTGGACTGGCAATCTATTTCACATATGATAATATACATGTTTCAATACTATTCTCTCAAATCATCCCACCCTCGCCTTCTGCCACAGAGTCCAACAGTCTGTTTTTTACATCTGTGTCTCTTTTGCTGTCTTGCATATAGGACCATCGTTAGCATCTTTCTAAATTCCATATATATGCGTTCATATACTGTATTGGTGTTTCTCTTTCTGACTTACTTCACTCTGTATAATAGGCTCCAGTTTCATCCACCTCGTTAGAACTGATTCAAATGTATTCTTTTTAATGGCTGAGAAATACTCCATTGTGTATATGTACCACAGCTTTCTTATCCATTTGTCCGCTGATGGACATCTAGGTTGTTTCCATGTCCTGGCCATTATAAACAGTGCTGCGATGAACATTGGGGTACACGTGTCTCTTTCAATTGTGGTTCCCTTGGTGTGTATGCCCAGCAGTGGGATTGCTGGGTCATACGATAGCATATTGAAAAGCAGAGACGTTACTTTGCCAACAAAGGTCCGTCTAGTCAAGGCTATGGTTTTTCCTGTGGTCATGTATGGATGTGAGAGTTGGACTGTGAAGAAAGCTGAGTGCTAAAGAATTGATGCTTTTGAACTGTGGTGTTGGAGAAGACTCTTGAGAGTCCCTTGGACTGCAAGGAGATCCAACCAGTCCATTCTGAAGGAGATCAACCCTGGGATTTCTTTGGAAGGAATGATGCTAAAGCTGAAACTCCAGTACTTTGGCCACCTCATGAGAAGAGTTGACTCATTGGAAAAGACTCTGATGCTGGGAGGGATTGGGGGCAGGAGGAGAAGGGGACGACCGAGGATGAGATGGCTGGATGGCATCACTGACTCGATGGACGCAAGTCTGAGTGAACTCCGGGAGATGGTGATGGAGAGGGAGGCCTGGTGGGCTGCGATTCATGGGGTCGCAGAGTCGGATACGACTGAGCGACTGACCTGAACTGAACATGGCAGTCCTAGTTCCATTTTTTTAAGGCATCTCCACACTGTTCTCCATAGTGCCTGTGCTAGTTTGCATTCCCACCAACAGTGTAAGAGGGTTCCTTTTTCTTCGCACCCTCTCCAGCATTCATTGCTTGTAGACTTGTGGATCGCAGCCATTCTGACTGGTGTGAGATGGTACCTCACTGAGGTTTAGATTTGCATTTCTCTGATAATGAGTGGTGGTGAGCATCTTTTCAGGTGTTTCTTTAGGCTCTTCTCTTTATAGCCTGATTATACTGTGGTCCTTTTTAAGCATTGTGATATTGGATTTTACAATATTAATTACAACTTGATCCTGACAATGGGGAGGTTTTAGGATGAAGCCAGGGAAGGTGACAAGGAGGCTGGTGTAGCTGTGGTGCCGTCAGGGCCACAGGAGGGTGGACTAGCCTAGCTCCAGACTCTAGCACTTATCTTGACCTCTTGCCCACAGAAACAGTTTCATACATTATTTCATCCTTGCAATAGCTTCATGTAATGCACAGGGACCACCATCTCTTATATGGGGAAGCAGAAGTTATCACAAGGCACCCTTAAGTAGATGCTGAAAGTCGTGAAATCTGACCTCAAATGCAGGTCTTTGGGTGTCAGTATGTCTAATTATGGCTCTGGAAGCCTGAATTAGCAGGCTAAATAATATATGTGCTTACATGAAGTGTCTGGAATGGCATTCCAATATAAGAAGGTGGACCTGTTAACAACCTCCAAATTAACATTTCAAAAGGATTTGTTTCTTCAGAACTTGATACTGTTATTCTAAAGTGCTTCTGGAGGAATAACCAGGTGAGGGCTGGGACAGGTTACAACCAGATATTAAAACTTAGTCTAATATTCAAATAATTAAATCACTGGCCCTAGGGATAAACAGACAAAGTAGAATAGGTGACCTTGTAAAAGCTTCCAGCTAGTATTTAAGAAGGCAAAATATGATAAAGGAGATATCAAGGACTTGTAAAGAGAGAACGGGAAGATTAGTCAACGAATGACTCTGCAATCACTGGAAACTTATTAAGGGGATAACGTATATTTAGATCCTTAACAGACGATATGCTCCAAAATAAATACCAAATATTTCAAGATTTAAATGTAGAAATGCAAATTATAAAACTGTTTAAAGTATTTAGGTGATTAACTCTTTGGATTAAGAAAGACTCTTAGTAGAAAAGCAAAGGGAAAATCGCAAGTGAAAATGTTCATGTATTTAGTGCATAAAAATAAATTGCTATGTCTTTATAACAATATAGAGATTTAAAACCAAGAGTGAACTAGGGGGAATATTTGTAAAACTTATGCTGATGGGCTCAGATCACAATATATAAAATTCTGTTCAAATAGGTAAGAAACAGGAATCTCAGTGTTTATATTGAGGTCAAGAAATGAAGAGATGCTCTATAATGGAGGAGATAAAGATGTTAAATTGGCTTTTCTTTGTATAAAAAGTGTTAGTGTCAGTTGCTCAGCTGTGTCTGACTCCTTGCGACCCCATGGACTGTAGTCCGCCAGGCTCCTCCATCCATGGGGTTTTCCAGGCGAGAATACTGGAGTGGGTGCCATTTCCTTCTCCAGGGGATCTTCCTGACCCAGGGATCGAAACTGGGTCTCCTGCTTTGCAGGCAGACTACCATCTGACCCACCAGGGAAGACTTTTATTTGTATATTCACCAGTAAGCAAGGGATTAAAAATTAAGATAGTAGAATATTTTTCATGTATCAGATTAGCAAGGATAAACATAGGGTAATACTTAATGTTGGTGATAATATGGTAAAGCTGACACTCTCGTATACTTAAGGATGAAGGTTAAATTGTATGATTTTTCTGGTCTGTATGCCTATATGTTGTACCTCATATTGCTTTCCCTTTGCTCTCTGTTCTAGGATGAGGGGAATTTTTTTTTTCCCAGTTGGCTTCACACAGATTTTCCGCATGCCTAGTGGGTTCTGAGACTTCCCGTCTCTTCCCTCCCTCGCACTCCTCCTCCTCATTTCTTAGCCCCCTCCTGACCTCCCCTCCTCCATTTCCTTTGCTCCTCCCCTTCTCCCCTGTTTATCCCTTTCCCTTCCATTCTTTCTCTTCCTCTACCACTTTCTTTGCATCTTTTCCTAGTTGAGCCTTTTTCATCCTTGAAGTCTCAGATCAAACATTACCTGCTCAGTGCATTCACCTTATTCTCCCTGAAAGTTGTCACATTATTTAGTGATTTGCTCTCACACCACCTTATAACTTGCCCATATGACACTGCTGCTGCTGCTAAGGCGCTTCAGTCGTGTCCGACTCTGTGCGACCCCATAGATGGCAGCCCACCAGGCTCCCCTGTCCCTGGGGTTCTCCAGGCAAGAACACTGGAGTGGGCTGCCATTTCCTTCTCTAATGCATGAAAGAGAAAAGTGAAAGTGAAGTCACTCAGTCATGTCCGACTCTTAGCGACCCCGTGGACTACAGACTACCAGGCTCCTCCATCCATAGGATTTTCCAGGCAAGAGTACTGGAGTGGGGTGCCATTACCTTCTCCGCCATATGACACTAATCACAGTCAAAATGTATATATTTATAATGATTTGACTAACATGTTTTTCCCTCCCAGGATTACATGGGCTGTTGTCACATTTAGTCAACACTGAATCCCCTGTATCTAGCCAAAAAGACAAGAGAGTTTAATACATATTTGTTGGATGTTTTGACTTTGACCTCCTAAAATGTCACTAGAATAAACCGAGTCTTAAGCAAAGCTAACTTGAGTAAACCTACTGTAGTAAGGGAGAGCAAACCTCGACAGTCTTAGTAATGTCTCAAAAGAGGGTGGTCAGGGGTAGAAATCTATACAGTTTGAGGATTGAGTGGTGTAAGGCAGGCTTTAGTGTTAAAGATTTGATAAGGAATGGCCAAACTATGATACAAGAGTTTAAGACTGGTGAGTGTTGTAAGATAAGGATCTTCAAGCAAGTGTTCTAAGTAAAAAGAGTTTGATATTTGAGCTGTTTGCTCATGTGAACAATCTATTGTTTTGACAAGAAGTTAGATGGGTAAGCTAATTATTCATATAAATTAGTTTCCAGAAAAGTTCTGAAGTTAACAATGAAAGAGATTTATTGGTTTATAGCCTTATCTTCATGGGCAACAACTTCCAAGAAGAAAGAGTAAAATCAAGTTCATAGAACTGTCTTGAGGTCTCAGTCCTGGGAGTTAAACTTTGTAACTACAGATCTCAGTTCTGAGATGAAGAAATAGAAAGCTGTTTTGGCAATATGTAATACGGGCCTTAGAAATGTTTTCACAACATTTTCTAGTAGCTCCTTTCTAAGAGTCTATAATTCAAAAAATTAGAAGCACAAAGTTTTGTGGGGTTTGGAAGTGTCTCTTTGGGAATTTGAGGCAACCACTAGGGAGAAACACGATCCAGGCCTTGGGAGAAAAGAGGGGCTAGAGCATATAAGGAGGGGGAAATAGAGGTGAGGCAAAAACAAAAACAAAAACAAAAACAACGTGCCCAGCTTTTTTCAATCTTCCTTTGATCCATTTGTGGAAACTGGATTCAAAATCTATTGAGTGATTCTCTTCTCCTCTGCTCCAAACTACATATTTGCATGCACGCACACACACATACACACACACGCACATCACTTAAATTCCAGGAATGTCTACCTGGACATTCCTCCTGGACATACCTCCTGAGAAAGTGGTATGCAGGTCAAGAAGCAACAGTTAGAACTGGACAGGGAACAATGGTTCATAATTGGGAAAGAAGTACGTCAAAGCTGTATCTTGTCACCCTGCTTATTTAACTTATATGCAGAGTACATAATACGAAATGCTGGGCTTGATGACTCACAAGCTGCAATCAAGATTACTGCTTTCTAATACACTGCCTAGGTTTGTCACTGCTATTCTTCCAAGGAGCAAGTGTCTTTTAATTTCATGGCTGCAGTCACTGTCCACATTGACTTTGGGAGTGCAAGAAAATGAAATCTGATACTGTTTCCACTTTTTTGAAATTTAAGCCAGCTTTTTCACTCTCTTCTTTTACCTTCATCAAGAGCCTCTTTAGTTCCTCTTCACTTTCTTCCATTAAAGTGGTATTATCTGCATATCTGAGGTTGTTGATATTTCACCTGGTAATCTTGATTGCAGCTTGTGAGTCATCAAGCCCAGCATTTCGTATTATGTACTCTGCATATAAGTTAAATAAGCAGGGTGACAAGATACAGCTTTGACGTACTTCTTTCCCAATTATGAACCATTGTTCCCTGTCCAGTTCTAACTGTTGCTTCTTGACCTGCATACCACTTTCTCAGGAGGTATGTCCAGGAGGAATGTCCAGGTAGNTTTCCCAATTATGAACCATTGATCCCTGTCCAGTTCTAACTGTTGCTTCTTGACCTGCATACCAGTTTCTCAAGAGGTAGGTAATGCGGTTTGGTATTCCTGTCTCTAACAATATTACAAAGTTTGTTGTGATCCACACAGTCAAAGGCTTTAGCCATAGTCAGTGAAGCAGAAGTAGATGTATTTTTGGAATTCCCTTGCTTTTTCTATGATCCAGCATGTGGTGGCAGTTTGATCTCTGGTTCCTCCATCTTTTCTAAATCCAGCTTGTACATCTGGAAGTTCTCTGTTCATGTACTGTTGAAGCCTAGTTTGAAAGAGTTTGAGCATAATTTTTCTAGCATATGACATGAATGCAATTGTGGGGTAATTTGAACTTCCTTTGGCATTGCCTTTCTTTGGGATTGGAATTAAAACTGACCTTTTCCAGTCAGTTTTTCCAGTGGTCACTGCTGAGTTTTCCAAATTTGCTGGCATATTGATTGCAGCATTTTAATAGAATCATCTTTTGGATTTGAAATAGCTCAGCTGGAATTCCATCACCTCCATTAGCTTTGTTCATAGTGATGCTTCCTAAGGCCCACTTGACTTGGCGCTCCAGGATGTCTGGCTCTGTGTGAGTAACCACACCATCATGGTTATCTGGGTCATTAAGAGCTTTCTTGTACAGTTTTGGTATTTTTGCCACCTTTTCTTAACCTCTTCTGCTTCTGTTAGGTCCTTGCCCTTTTTGTCCTTTATGGTACCTATCTGTGCATGGAATGTTCCCTTACATGTGTGCACGCTAAGTTGGTTCAGTCGTGTCCAACTCTTTGTGACCCTATGGACTGTAGCCTGCCAGGCTCCTTTGTCCATGGGATTTTCCAGGCAAGAATACTGGAGTAAGTTGCCAAGCCCTCCTCCAGAGGACCTTCTCGACCCAGGCATCAAATCCTTATCTCCTATGGCTCCTGCATTGCAGGTGTAGGAGCTACTAGGGAAGCCAGTTCCCAAAATGTTCCCTTGGTATCCCCAATGTTCTTAAAGAAATATCTAGTCTTTCCCATTCTATTGTTTTCCTCTAGTCCTTTGCACTGTTCACTTAAGAAGGCTTTCTTATCTTTCCTTGCTATTCTCTGGAACTCTGCATTTAGTTAGGTATATCTTTCCATTTCTCCTTTGCCTTTCATTTCTCCTTTCCTAATCTATTTGTAAGACCTCCTCAGACAATCACTTTGCCTTCTTGAGTTTGTTTATCTTGGGGATGGTTTTGGTCACCACATCCCGTACAGTGTCATGAAACTGTCCACATTCTTCTTCAGGCACTCTTTCCACCAGATCTAGTCCCTCTAATCTATTCTTCACCTCCACTGTATAATCATAAGAGATTTGATTTAGGTCATCCAACCACTGAATGACCTAGCAGTTTTCCCTGCTTTCTTCAATTTGAGCCTGAATTTTGCAATAAGGAACTGGTGAACTGAGCCACAGTCAACTCCAGGTCTTGTTTTTCTGACTGTGTAGAGCTTCTCTATCTTTGGCTGCAAAGAATATAACCAATTTGATTTTTATACTGGCCATCTGGTGATGTCCACGTATAGAGTTGTCTCCTATGTTATTGAAAGAGGGTATTTGCTATGACCTGTACGTTCTTTTGGCAAAGCTCTTTTAGCTTTTGCCTGCTTTATTTTCTCCAAAGCCAAACTTGCCTATTACTCCACTATCTCTTGTGGAGAAGCAAATGGCAACCAACTCCAGTACTCTTGCCTGGAGAATCCCTTGGACAGAGGAGTTGTCTCCTATGTTATTGAAAGAGGGTATTTGCTATGACCTGTACGTTCTTTTGGCAAAGCTCTTTTAGCTTTTGCCTGCTTCATTTTCTCCAAAGCTAAACTTGCCTATTACTCCACTATCTCTTGTGGAGAAGCAAATGGCAACCCACTCCAGTACTCTTGCCTGGAGAATCCCTTGGACAGAGGAACCTGGTGGGCTACAGTCCATGGGGTCACAGAATTGAACACGACTGATTGACTGACACACACACCACTATATCTTGACTTCCTACTTTTGCATTCTAGTTCCCTATGATGACAAGGACATTTTATTTATTTTTTGGTTTTAGTTTTAGGAGGTCATGTAGGTCTTCATGGAATCATTCAAGTTCAGGTTTTTCAGCATTAGTGGTTTGGGGCATAGACTTGGATTGCTGTGATGTTGGTTTGCCTTGGAAACAAACCAACATCATTGTCATTTATGAGATTACAACCAAGTACTGCATTTTGGACTCTTCTGTTGACTATGAGGGCTACTCCATTTCTCCTATGGGATTCTTGCCTACAGTAGTAGATATAATGGTCATCTGAACTAAATTCACCCATTCCAGTGCATTTTAGTTCACTGATTCCTAAAATGTCAATGTTTACTCTTGCCATCTCCTTTGTGACCACTTCCAATTTAGCTTGATTCATGGACCTAAGATTCCAGGTTCCTATGCAATATTGTTCTTACATCGGACTTTACTTCCATTCACCATCACATCCACAGTTGGGTGTTCTCTTCACTTAGGCTTAGCCTCTTCATTCTTTCTGGAGTTATTTCTCCACTCTTCTCTCATAGCATATTGGGCACCTACTGATCCAGGGAGTTCATCTTTCAGTGTCATATCTTTTTGTCTTTTCATACTGTTTATGGGGTTCTCAAGGCAAGAATATTGAAATGCTTTGGCATTCCCTACTCTAGTGAACCATGTTTTGTCAATCCCTAACTGGCAGGGACATGTCCTTCAGCCACTCAACATAGCTGGATGACATGTCTGGTGTTCTGGTTGTCCCACTACTGGTCCTCACTGAGTGTGTAAACCTTCACTGGGTGTTGGCTGTCAGTTAACATGCTGCCAGGGGTCGAGGCAA
Organism: Oreotragus oreotragus; assembly: GCA_006410675.1. Classification (NCBI taxonomy): domain Eukaryota; kingdom Metazoa; phylum Chordata; class Mammalia; order Artiodactyla; family Bovidae; genus Oreotragus; species Oreotragus oreotragus. The sequence goes on from SJYX01021956.1 coordinate 23,206, forward strand.
AGGCCCTGGTGGAATGGCCGGGAAGAAGTTCTGGGGAAGGCGGGCGCCCGTGCTGGAAGACGCCCCCCTGGCCCTACCACTGCCACTGACCACCCTGGAGCTGATCTGCTGAATATCTAGATGTCTTTCTTTGACGCTTCTCTATCATAACAATGTATATAATGGGTAAAACTCACCTTTCCTTTGGTCTTTTTCATCAAAGAAATGTTTTTTCATATTGAAGTCTTTGATACTGAGTGTGTGGCAACTAAGACCCTAGGTAATTAGCAAGATGGTAGGAGGTCAGTTGTGGTTCTACTTGAGTGCTTAGCTCCTTAATGGCTGCCCTTACATGCTGAACTATGAAGGCAGCTTCCAAATAAGATCCCTTAATACTAAGAGATGTGCCAGAGAATAAGAGAGAGGCAGCATTTGGTTTTCTTGAAAAGTATGAAGCACTATCAGTCTGAGACATTTTGGATGAAAATTATAAGCTGCTTTATGAGTACTGAAGAGAGAAAGCAGTTCCCACTAGGACCTAAGGTGGGGTCACCAAGAAAAATCATGACAGATAAATCCCATTTCTTTTTTCTGATACTGTTTGTAGATCAAGCATATGTATACATTGTATCTGGATTTTTTAAAAAAATGGCATTGAAGCAGAGACATTACTTTGCCAACAAAGGTCCGTCTAGTCAAGGCTATGGTTTTTCCAGTAGTCATGTATGGATGTGAGAGTTGGTCTGTGAAGAAAGCTGAGTGCTGAAGAATTGATGCTTTTGAACTGTGGTATTGGAGAAGACTCTTGAGAGTCCCTTGGACTGCAAGGAGATCCAACCAGTCCATCCTAAAAGAGATCACTCCTGGGTGTTCTTCGGAAAGAATGATGCTAAAGCTGACACTCAAATACTGTGGCCACCTCATGCGAAGAGTTGACTCATTGGAAAAGACTCTGATGCTGGGAGGGATTGGGGGCAGGAGGAGAAGGGGACGACCGAGGATGAGATGGCTGGATGGCATCACGGACTCGATGGACGTGAGTCTGAGTGAACTCCAGGAGTTGGCGATGGATAGGGAGGCCTGGTGTGCTGCAATTCATGGGGTCGCAAAGAGTCAGACATGACTGAGCGACTGAACTGAACTGACTGACCTCAAAATGGTTTTATGGACAAATATGGGGTTGACATACTCAGTAAGGTGGCTAGTACTTTGTGGAAGGATTGTGTCTAAAGGGTATGGATTGGTTGCTTGGATGGTAAAGAATCTGATTATAATGTGGGAGACTTGGGTTTAATCCTGGAGTTGGGAAGGTCCCCTGGAGAAGGGAATGGATACCCACTCCAGTATTCTTACCTGGAGAGTTCCACAGACAGAGGAGCCTGGCAGGCTACAGTCCACGGGGTTGCAAAATGTCAAACATGACTGAGCAACTAACACCTTTACTTTTTTTCAATTTTAACCTGTATTAATATATTCATTTCAACTTGTGGCTATTCAGAATAACTATGAATCAACAGAGGTTAGTCATAGTGCAACAGAAGTTTTTTTTTTTTTTTAATGTAGTGCTAATACCCTGTTAGATTGAGGTCATATTCAAGGTCATTTAAAACTATGTCCTATAACAGAAAATCTGTAAATACCTCCTGCCTCACATTATTCTAAAAAGACATGAGATTTATGAGACTTGATGTTTTGATGATTAAGGATTTTTTTTTTTTTTTTTGCCTTCATTACCTGACATCAAAAGCTCTTGGGTCAAAATATATAGCTTCATTGATTTATTAAACTGAATATAGAAACATGTTTTCATAGTACATATCAGTGTCAAATCTATTTTAGCCAATGATTGTCAACTTCAACAGCAAGCTCACAAAACTTGTAAATGAGTTAGAGCTCATTATAAAACAGTTAGTCAAAGTCTTTGAAAATAAGAAAGTATATGAATATTGTATTGCTACATTTCATTAATGGTCATTTGCCTTGCATATATCATCATGTTCATATCACTCCAAGCACCACCAAGATCATGTTAGAAAGTCAGGCTATTGACATATGATGATTAGTCATAAACAATAGGCTACAGATGTCAATTACTTTGTAATTACACATAACATAAACCTCATAATTTATGCGGTAATCAGTTAGAAAACAGAACATAACTTTTCAGTTCAGTTCAGTTGCTCAGTCATGTCCAACTCTCTGCAATCCCATGGGCTGCAGCACGCCAGGCCTCCCTGTCCATCACCAACTCCCAGAGGTCACCCAAACTCATGTCCATTGAGTCAGTGATGCCATCCAACCATCTCTTTCTCTGTCATCCCATTCTCCTCTTGCTCTCAATCTTTCCCAGCATCAGGGTCTTTTTAAATGAGTCAGCTCTTTGCATCAGGTAGCCAAAGTATTGGAGTTTCAGCTTCAACATCACATAACTTTTAATACTACAATATGATGTATTCTATAAAAGTTATGAAACAATATATTTTATTCCAATGAAAAGGTGACTTTTGAATTCTTGAATTACTAGGCAAGATCAGCCAGCCATNAATGTGGGAGACTTGGGTTTAATCCTGGAGTTGGGAAGGTCCCCTGGAGAAGGGAATGGATACCCACTCCAGTATTCTTACCTGGAGAGTTCCACAGACAGAGGAGCCTGGCAGGCTACAGTCCACGGGGTTGCAAAATGTCAAACATGACTGAGCAACTAACACCTTTACTTTTTTTCAATTTTAACCTGTATTAATATATTCATTTCAACTTGTGGCTATTCAGAATAACTATGAATCAACAGAGGTTAGTCATAGTGCAACAGAAGTTTTTTTTTTTTTTAATGTAGTGCTAATACCCTGTTAGATCGAGGTCATATTCAAGGTCATTTAAAACTATGTCCTATAACAGAAAATCTGTAAACACCTCCTGCCTCACATTATTCTAAAAAGACATGAGATTTATGAGACTTGATGTTTTGGTCATGATTAAGGATTTTTTTTTTTTTTTTTGCCTTCATTACCTGACATCAAAAGCTCTTGGGTCAAAATATATAGCTTCATTGATTTATTAAACTGAATATAGAAACATGTTTTCATAGTACATATCAGTGTCAAATCTATTTTAGCCAATGATTGTCAACTTCAACAGCAAGCTCACAAAACTTGTAAATGAGTTAGAGCTCATTATAAAACAGTTAGTCAAAGTCTTTGAAAATAAGAAAGTATATGAATATTGTATTGCTACATTTCATTAATGGTCATTTGCCTTGCATATATCATCATGTTCATATCACTCCAAGCACCACCAAGATCATGTTAGAAAGTCAGGCTATTGACATATGATGATTAGTCATAAACAATAGGCTACAGATGTCAATTACTTTGTAATTACACATAACATAAACCTCATAATTTATGCGGTAATCAGTTAGAAAACAGAACATAACTTTTCAGTTCAGTTCAGTTGCTCAGTCATGTCCAACTCTCTGCAATCCCATGGGCTGCAGCACGCCAGGCCTCCCTGTCCATCACCAACTCCCAGAGGTCACCCAAACTCATGTCCATTGAGTCAGTGATGCCATCCAACCATCTCTTTCTCTGTCATCCCATTCTCCTCTTGCTCTCAATCTTTCCCAGCATCAGGGTCTTTTTAAATGAGTCAGCTCTTTGCATCAGGTAGCCAAAGTATTGGAGTTTCAGCTTCAACATCACATAACTTTTAATACTACAATATGATGTATTCTATAAAAGTTATGAAACAATATATTTTATTCCAATGAAAAGGTGACTTTTGAATTCTTGAATTACTAGGCAAGATCAGCCAGCCAGCCATGTGGAGATGGAAATAGAAAGTTCCAGGCAGAAGGAGGGACAGGAAAATTCCTAAAGAGGGAATGAGCATGGTATATTCTAGGAACGAAAGGAGTCTTTCATAGTTGTAATGGGGAAGAAGGGCTATAGTGAATATGGTTAAGGTTAAGAGGTGGGCAGGGACCAGTTTACATAGTGATTTTCGGTCCACGGACAAGAAGTTGAGTTTCAGACTAAATAAAGTAAGAAATCCCTGGAAGGCTGTAGGGAAGAAAGAAATATTATCTGATTTGTTTTTAAAAGGTTCCTTCTTCAATGTTGAAGGGATTACTTCAACAATAATAGCAGCAGGGAGACTGTTTAAAAAATGAATGCACTGAATTGACTGGTCGTCTATTTCACATATGGTAATATACATGTTTCAATGCTATTCTCTCAAATCATCCCATCCTCGTCTTCTCCCACAGAGTCCAAAAGTCAGTTCTTTACATCTGTGTCTCTTTTGCTGTCTCGCATATAGGATTGTTGTTACCATTATTTCTAAATTTCATATATATGCATTAATATACTGCATTGGTGTTTTTCTTTCTAACTTACTTCACTCTGTGTAATAGGCTCCAGTTTCATCTGCCTCATTAGAGCTGATTCAAATGTGTTCTTTTTAATAGCTGAGTAATACTCCATTGTGTATATGTACCAATCATCAAGGCAGAGCTAAGAGGATTTGAAGTTATGGACGAAGTGGAGTATGAGGGAAAAGGATGCTTTAAGGATAGATACTAATTTGGGAGCTTGAGTGAATTTAGTGGATGGTTGTGCTGTTAAATATGTATTAAAAATATACACTGAGCATCTACTGTGTGGAAGATACTTTTTTGGACAAGATACATTTTTCTAACTTCTAACAGATTGTGGATGCAAATTATGTAAAACTGTCATCAATATTTCTATTTTATTTCAAGTAAATATTCTAAATAAGCATGTTTTCCTGCCTCGTCATCTTGTTATTGTGACACAAATTAGGGGTCAGCAGACTTTTCCTTATAAGATTGAGGGAGTAAACATTTTAAGCTTTGCAGTTTCTGTGAACTTTGTTGCAACGACTCCACCCTGATAGTGTCAAAACAACTAGGGACAACACATTAAGGAAAGAGCATGACTGGGTTTCAGTAAAATTTTATTTACAGAACAAGTAGTGGGCCACATTTGGTCTCCATAGTTTGATAATCCCTGACATAGACTGCAGATCCCCAAACAAGACAACTCAGAGTGAAAAGGAAAATCAGATTGTGAATAAAGACGCCAAGTACTCATTTATTGATTTATAGTTGTCATTTACTTCTTTATTTCAGTATTATTTTGTAATAGTCCTTCTTCTGGTTTCTTCAGGGCCCCTAACTCCATTTAATCTTAAGAATATAAAGCATGCCACTTTGCTCTCTACCACAATGGCAGGACATTACCCATGTTGGCCAAACTGAATCGTCCCTTCCCCATGGTCACAGTGATTGGGTTGGAGGCAGGTACACAATTCAAGCAACGCCAATTAGAATCTGCCCTGGACTTGCTATGTAATTAGTAGGAGGCAATTTCTTCCCTGAGGGTCTAGTAAGACAGGGGGCTGGAGATCTGTAACTTATATTTTGCCAGTCATTTTGGTTAGTGCTTATGTTCAGAGNATTCAAGCAACGCCAATTAGAATCTGCCCTGGACTTGCTATGTAATTAGTAGGAGGCAATTTCTTCCCTGAGGGTCTAGTAAGACAGGGGGCTGGAGATCTGTAACTTATATTTTGCCAGTCATTTTGGTTAGTGCTTATGTTCAGAGCAACACCAGCAGAGATCAACAGAGTTAGCCGTAGCAACACTGTTTGGGAAGTTTAATCCAGCTATGTCTAAGGTCAGAAACATGCCAGGACTTCCTGGTTATGTGAGTCAGTGAATTCCATTTTAGCCTCAGCTAGTTTGAGTTGAGTTTCTATCAGTTGCAGACAGAAGACTGGTTATAGACAAAAATACTGCTGCACTGAATCTGGAAGGGGACAATTAGCATTTGAATCCCTTGAATGTGCCAAACATAACACATGCTAATCTTAGTTAAACTTAAGATACCTTTATCTTTAAGGTTGAGAGAACAGGGGCTCAGAGATAAGTGATTTGCCTGAAGTGACGTAAATTTTTGGTAGCTATGATTGGACTGCTAGTATATATGGTACCATGTAGTAAGCAAGCATAGAAATTAAATGGAAAAAAAATAGTAAAGTATAATTTTCGGATTTCTATTTCTCTTCAACTAGTTTCTTCTAGGGCTTCCAAACTGAGGAAATAAGATGATTCTTGAAGCATCAGAAAGATTAGATGTAATATATGACCTGTTAAGCAATCAATCACGGATGGACTTTCAAAGCTGCTTTGAATCTCAAAATGGGATGTTTCTAGCCTAATTTTCCACAGGCTAAAGCTGGAATATGTTTCTTTTTCCTCCTGCTTAGGGAGACCAGATTTCATATGTATGCAGGAAATGCAGAGCCAGGCAAAGAGTTCATTTCCATATCTCTAAGTGGGCTGTGTGCGCTTGACAAGGAAGGGCAAGTAAGGAGTATAAAATCACCATCAAAAATTCATGCTGAGGACACTCTTCTTGAGAGCTATGTGGAGATGGCAGTACAAGAGGGGCTTCTTTCTAGGTAGAAAGAGGTGATAATTAAACATAATTTGTAGAAGAAAATTAATAGTGATGGACTTAAATCCTTTATAGCAAATGTAAATTTCAAAGCAATTTTGTGTGGAGAAGTAAAAAGCTATAATATATGGCTGAGTGGTATATGCTGACAGTAATGGTCCTCTTGTGCAGTGAGTTATTAAAGACTTTCATCTCGTGGTTTTCAATAATGAAAAGGGAGGCAGACTGGGGGCATTTTCTGAGCTATGTCTCTTGTGTTGATTTAGCTTGTAAAACCAGTAGGTTATCTCAACAGCTGTATGGAAAAGGTTAAATTTGCTGAAAGCCTAAAATGTGAGAAGCATCCTATTTTAGAAAAATGCATTATTTCTTCTCTGAGACTAACAAACTATGACCTTGGGCAAGTCATGTAATGTCTATGGGGCTCGATCTTCACTTCTTGTTCAAGGATCTTATCCATGGCTTTTTCCAATTTCAGTAATCTACGATTCCTTCATTTGGTAAAAACATCCTCTTGGGAATGAAGAAACTTCAGGGACATATTGCTTGCAGTCATTCACTCTCTCTTCCCTTGTTTTTGAAGTGGATCCTAGAATCAGTTCCAGGATCGCATATCCTACATTGAGTAAGATACAGAGATAATGAAGAATCAGAGTCATTTCACAAAGCCTAATGTTCAAACTTTCACAAAGATCTATGGAAGGGAAAGCTGTAGGAAGACCAATAGCTCAGCTTAACTGGGTCACAGGACAAATGACTGTGGGATGCTTGAATAGTCCTGGCTTGTGAGGATTGGACCTTGAGGAAATGAGAAATGAGATTCTGAAAGAAAGAAAAGATCAAATATTTTGGATAGGTTATTGCATTTATGAAACTTCTGAGGGTTGAATATGCAAAGTTAATATTAATGTGTCATGTTTTATAGACCTTAATCATTCATGCTCTAGAACAGAACCAGTCATCTTTCATTAGCGTGTTTTTAAAAGCTGACTGACAATATTGACTCACGACTGCTAACTAAAGTCCAAACTACTCAGGTTTACTTAGCCTGTATCTGTTGTTCCTTATCTGTCCCAGGATTCCATCTAGAATAATGGCTCTTTAGGTTATGACAATTTCTCAAAGATTTCTTGTTTTTAATGACTTGGACACTTTAGAGGGCTACTGGTCGGGTATTGAGAAGCATGTTTCTCAACTGGGGTTTGTCTGATTTTTTTTTTAATCCCGCTCTTGATTAAACAGGACTTCCAGGTCTTTAGAAGACCACAGTATCTGTAAAGCACTAGCTTTATCACATCATAAGTGGACATGCTACCCATGTGACTTATCACTCAAGATGCTAAATTTAATCACATGGCTGAGGCAGTTTTGTCAACTTTCTCCACTGCAAAGTTACTCCTTGGCTTTTTCTATACTGTGTTATTTAGAAGGAAGTCAGTCCCGCCCACAATTAAGGGAGTGAGGAATTGCGATCCACCTATTTCATGAGAGAGTAATTATATCTATTGTTGGGAATTCTGTATGGGAGATTGGCCTGTTCTTATTAACTAAATTATTTATTACATCACTATAGGCTCATAGATATTTAGGTTTAGATTTATACACTGGGTTATATTCTAATACATGTTATTTATTTTATTGCTCGAGGTTTCAGCTTTGGACATTCAGAGCTCTCTCTGTTGCTTCTATGTGCTTCTGACATATCCTGTTGGTTTTTATTCTTCCTTGCCTTCTGACATGATGAGGTGCTCCAGGCTCATCCTGTATATTCTTGCCTTGGTTTTCAAAACTGTCATTTCTCCTGGAAGTCCTAGTTTCCTTTATTGGAGAATGATGTTTGAGGGAGGGAGGAATGGGGAATAAATTGTTAATGGATACGGAGTTTCAGTCTAGGAAGATGAAAAAAGTTCCCGAGATGAATGGTGGTGATGATTACACAATAACGTGAATGTCCTCTGTTCATGCCACTGAACTATAAACTTAAAAATAATCAACATGGGAAACTTTACATAATGTACCACAATTGAAATATGCTTTATCTGAAAAACAAACACAAACCTTACGTGTTTCCAATGAATGAGAGCTCATGTTTCCCCACATTCTCACTAGCTTTGCGTTGTCAGACTTTGTCCTGGGTTTTTGTTCTAGCTATCCTAATAGGTGTGTAGTGATATCTCATTGCTTTGATGGTGGCATCTCATTATTGTCTTAATTTTCATTTCCCTAATGACATATGGGGCTTTCCGGGTGGCTCAGAGGTAAAGATTCAGCCTGTAATGCAGGATATGTGGGTTTGATCCCTGGGTCTGGAAGAACCCTGCAGTAGGAAGCAACAACCTACTCCGGTATTCTTGACTGGGAAATTTCATGGACAGAGGAGCCTGGCAGGCTACAGTCCATGGGGTTGCAAAAAAGTCGACTAAATGGTTACATGC
>SJYX01021956.1:35219-52224 GCA_006410675.1 Oreotragus oreotragus
TTTTTTTATGTAAAGCACCTGATTTTGATAAAGGTCAGGACTGCTGACCCCCACGTGACTCCGTTTTCATCCCTATATGTAACAAAAGGTATATAAGAAAACCTGAAAAATAAAGAAATGGGTTCAGTTCCTGGAAAGACTGACTCCCCCATGTCGTTCTTTCTTACTCCCCGTTTTTCTGGCTGAATTCCCATCTGGAGCATGGATGCTATTCCATGTAAACCAAGTTATTCAGCCTCTTTTTCTCCACTAATATTTCCTACTACACTATCCATTTCTAATCTCTCTATCTGTAATTAATTATGTATTTTCCAAGGTCGCCGACGCCGTCCCCATCTTCGAATTCCCTGGATCCACTGGGGCTGGACCTCGGCAGTTACACAGCAACAATGAAATATGATATTGAGGGTCATGTCATATGCTTGTCATTTGCATATCCATTTTGCAGGTGTGCTTAATATTTCGATCTTTTAAAACGGTTTCTTTTTTTCATTGCTGAGTTTTAAGAATTCTTTGTACATTCTGGATACAAGTCCTTTATTAGGTAAGTAATTTGCAAATATTTTCTAGCAGTCTGTGGCTTCTCATTCTATTAACAATGTATCTCACAGAGCAAGTTTTTAATTTTAATAACAACCAACTTGGGGGCATTTTTTTCATGGATTATTATTTGTGTTTTTTTATCTAAAAAGTCATAACCAGTGAATATCATATGAGTTTTCTTCTAGATGTTTCATAGTTTTCATTTAACATTTAGGTCTGTATACATTTTGAGTTAATTTTATATAAGTTGTGAGATCTGTGTCTATATAGAGAGATGTCTAATAGTTTCAGTCCTGTTTGTTGAAAAGACTATTCTTTCCCCACTCAATTGCCTTTGCATCTTTGTCAAAAGTCAGATGATTAGGTCCCTGTGGTATCTTTATTCCCTTCCATTGATCTGTTTATTCTTTTACCAGAACTGTACTGTCTCTAAAATGAGGCGTAAGACATCTTATGTCTTTTTAAAAATTTTTAATCTTTCTTTTATATTAGGGTACAGTTGGTTTATAATGTTTTTAGTTTCAGGTATATAGAAAACTGATTCAGTTACATATATATCCACTGATTTACAGTTTCATTTCCCATATAGGTTATTACACAAGATTGAGCAGAGTACCTTGCACAATACAGTCGGTCCTTGTTGACTATCCATTGTATCCAGTGGTGTGTGTATGTTAATTCCAACCTCCCAACCTCTGATTTGTCCTTTCCCCTGACTTTTCCCCTTTGGTAACCAGAAATTTGTTTTTGAAGTCTGTGAATCTGTTTTTGTTTTATAAATAAATTCATTTGTATCATCTTTTTAGATTCCACATATAAGTGATAGATATGTGTCTTTCTCTGGCTTACTTCAAGTAGTATGAAAATTTCTAGATCCAACCATGTTCTACAAATGGCATTATTTCATTTCTAATGGCTGAGTAACATTCCATTGTGTGTGTTTGTGTGTATCACATCTTCTTTATCCACCCATATCTATCAATGGACATTTAGGTTGCTTCCATGTCCTGGCTACTGTAAAAAGTGCTATAATGAACAGTGGATGCATGCATCCCTGTGAACCATAGTTTTCTCAGGATATATGCCAGGAGTGGGATTACTGGATCATATAGTAGCTCTATTTTCAGTTTTTTAAGGAACATCCGTACTGTTCTCTATAATGAATGTACCAGTTTTCATTTCCAGCAACAGTACAGAGGAGTTCTCTTTTGTCCACACCCTCTCTAGCAGATACTGTTTGTAGACTTTTTGATGATGACCATTCTGATATTGAGCCACATGAGTTGCTTGTATATCTTGGAGATTAATCCCTATTGGTCACTTCATTTGCAAATTTTTCTCCCATTCTGTAGATTGTCTTTTCATTTTATGGTTTCCTTTGCTATGCAAAAGCATAGCAAAAGTTTCATTAGGATCCATTTGTTTATTTTTGTTTTTATTTTCACTACTCTTAAGAGGTGGATTCCAAAAGATACTGCTGTGATTTATGTCAAAAAGAGTCCTTCCTATGTTTTCTTCTAGGAGTTTTACAGTGTCCAGCCTTACATCTAGGTCTTAAATCCATTTTGAGTTTACTTTTGCGTATGGTGTTAGAGAGTGTTCTAGTTTCATTTTTTACACATGGCTGTTTAGTTTTTCCAGCAGCATCTACTGAAGAGACTGTCTCTTCTCCATTGTATATTCTTGTTTCCTTTGTCACAGATTAATTGACCACAGGCACATGGGATTATTTGTAGGTTTCCATCCTGTTCCATTGATCACTATTTAGGTTTTGTCCCAGGGCCATACTGTTTTGAATGCTGAAGTCAGGATTCCTGATTTCTCAGCTCCAGTTTTCTTTCTCTCAATTACTTGGACTCTTCAGGCTCTTTTGAGTCTTCATAAATGGAGAAGGCGACGGCACCCCACTCCAGTACTCTTGCCTGGAAAATCCCATGGATGGAGGAGCCTGGTAGGCTGCAGTCCATGGGGTCGCTGAGAGTTGGACAAGACTCAGTGACTTCACTTTTACTTTTCACTTGCATGCATTGGAGAAGGAAATGGCAACCCACTCCAGTGTTCTTGCCTGGAGAATCCCAGGGACGCAGAGCCTGGTGGGCTGCCGTCTATGGGATCACACAGAGTCGGACACGACGGAAGCAGCTTAGCAGCAGCAGCACACATTTAAAAATGTTTTGTTCTGTAAAAAATGTAACTGGCAATTTAATAGGAATTGCACTGAATCTGTAGATTAGTCTGGGTAGTATAGTCATTTTGACAATATTGATTTACCAGTCCAAGAACGCATTTCTTTTCATTGATGTTGTCTTTGATTTCTGTCGTTCAGTTCAGTTCAGTCGCTCAGTCGTGTCCGACTCTTTGCGACCCTATGAGTTGCAGCACGCCAGGCCTCCCTCTTATAATTTTCTGAATACAGGTCTTTTGCTTCCTTAGGTAGGTTTATTCCTAGGTATTTTACTATTTTTGCTACAATGGTAAATGGGATTGTTTCATTAATTTCTCTCTGATTTTTCATTGTTAGTGTACAGGAATCCAAGGGATTTCTGTGCATTAATTTTGTCTCCTGCAGCTTTACCAAATTCATTGATGAGCTTTAGAAGTTACCTGGTAGCATCTTTAGGATTTTCTATGTATCATATCATATCATCTGCAAACAGTGACAGTTTTATTTCTTTTCTGATTTGAATTCCTTTTTTCTTCTTCTTTGATTTCCATGGCTAGGAATTCCAAACTATATTAAATAAAAATGGCAAGAGTAGACATTCTTTTCTTGTTCCTGATCTTAGAGGAAAATGTTTTTAGCTTTTCACCATTGAGTATGATGTTAGATGTAGGTTTATCATATACAATCTTTATTATGTTAAGATTTCCTTTATGCCCACTTTTGAGACAGTTTTATCATAAATGGGTGTTGAATTCTATGAAAAGCTTTTTCTGCGTCTCTTGAGATGATACTATGGTTTTTATTCTTACATTTGTTGATGTAGTATAACAAACTGATTGATTTGTAAATACTGAAAAATCCTTGCATCCTTGGGATCAATCACAGTTGATTATGCTATATGTTCTTTTTGATGTATTGTTGGATTTGGTTTGCTTGGTACTTTGTTGAGAATTTTCATATCTGTGTTTGTCAGTGGTATGGGGCTGTAATTTTCTTTTATTGTGGTATCTTTGCCTGGTTTTGGCATCGGCGATTTTTGTCCTTATAGAATGAGTTTGGGAGGGTTCCTTCCTCTGCAATTTTTTGGGAACAGTTTCAGAGACATTGGTGTTAACTGTCTCTAAATGATTGGTAGAATTTACCTGTGAAGTCATCTCATCCTTTGTAATTTTGTAGCTCAATCATGTCTGACTCTGTGACCCCATGAACTGCAGCATGGCAGGCTTCCCTGTCCTTCACCATCTCCTGGAGCTTGCTCAGACTCATGTCTATCAAGTCCGTGATGCCATCCAACCATCTCATTCTCTGTCATCCCCTTCTTCTCCTGCCCTCAGTCTTTCCCATACCAGGATCTTTTCCAAAGAGTCAGTTCTTCGCATCAAGTAGCCAAAGTACTGGAGCTTCAGCTTTAGCATCAGTCCTTCCAATGATTATTCAGGATTGATTTCCTTTAATATTGATTGGTTGGATCTCCTTGCAGTCCAACTGTGGACTGCAAAAGCATTCATTTTCATGTCACAGTTCAAAAGCATTAATTCTTGGGTGTTCAGCCTCTATGTCCAACTCTCACATCCATACATGACTACTGGAAAAACCATAGCTTTGAGTATATATGGTTTGTTTACCAGCAAACCATAGCTTTGTTGGTAAAGTAACATCTCTGCTTTTTAATGTGCTGTCTAGGTTTGTCATAGCTTTTCTTCCAAGAAGCAAGCATCTTTTAACTTCATGGCTGCAGTCACCATCTGTAGTAATTTTGGAGCCCAAGAAAACAAAGTCTGTCACTGTTTCCATTGTTTCCCCATCTATTTGCCATGAAGTGATGGGACCAGATGCCATGATCTTAGTTTTTTGAATGTTGAGTTCTAAGCCAGCTTTTTTAGTCTCCTCTTTCACCTTCATCAAGAGGCTCTTTAGTTCCTCCTCACTTTCTGTCGAAGCTGAAGCTCCAATACTTTGGCCAACTGATGTAAAGAACCAACTCATAGGAAAAGACCATGGTGCTGAGAAAGATTGAGGGCAGGTGTCATCTGCATACCTGAGGTTATTGATATTTCTCCCAGGAATCTTGATTCCAACTTGTCCTTCATCCAGCCCAGCATTTCACACGATGTACTCTGCATATAAGTTAAATAAGCAGGGTGACAATATACACCCTTGAAGTATTCCTTTTCCAATCTTGAACCAGTCTGTTCCATCTCCAGTTCTAACTGTTACTTCTCGACCTGCAAACAGGTTTCTCAGGAGGCAGGTAAGGTGGTCCAGTATTCCCATCTCTTTAAGAATTTTCCAGTTTGTTATGATCCAGACAATCAAAGGCTTTAGTGTAGTCAGTGAAGCAGAAGTAGATCTCTTTGGATATCTCTTGCTTTTTCTGTGGTCCAACAAATGTTGATAATTTGATCTCTGGTTCCTCTGCCTTTTCTAAATCCAGCTTGAACATCTGGAAGTTCTCAGTTCATATACTGTTGAAGCCTAGCTTGGAGGATTTTGAGTGTGACCTTGCTAGCATGTGAAATGAGTGCAATTGTGTGGCAGTTTGAATATTATTTGGCATTGCCCTTCTTTGGGATTGGAATGAAAACTAACTGACCTTTTCTAGTCCTGTGGCCACTGCTGAGTTTTCCAAATTTGCTGGCATATTGAGTGCAGCAGTTTAACAGCATCATCTTTTAGGATTTGAAATGGGTCAGCTGTAATTCCATCACCTCCACTAGCTTTGTTCATAGTAAGCTTCCTAAGGCCCACTTGATTTCACACTCCAGGATGTCTGGCTAAAGGTGAATGATCATACTATCATGGTCATCCAGCTCATTAAGATCTTTTTTGGTCTAGTTCTTGCCACCTCTTTTTAATATGTTCTGCTTCTATTAGGTCCATACTGTTTCTGCACAAGCCCATCTTTGCATAAAATGTTCCTTTGGCATCTCTAATTTTCTTGAAGAGATTTCTAGTCTTTCCCATTCTATTGTTTTCCACTATTTCTTTTCATTGATCACTTAGGAAGGCTGTCTTATCTTTCCATGCTATTCTTTGAAACTCTGCACTCAGATAGGTATATCTTTCCTTTCCTCCTTTGCCTTTCAATTCTCTTTTCTTAGGTATTTCTAAGTCCCTCTCAGACAACCACTTTGCTTCTTTCATTTTTCTTGGGGATGGTTGTGGTCGCAGTCTCCTGTGCAATGTTATGAACCTTCCTCCATAGTTCTTCAGGCACTCTGTCCACCAGATCTAGTCCCTTGAATCTATTCGACACCTCCACTATATAATCGTAAGGGATGTGATTTAGGTCATACCTGAATTGCTAGTGGTTTTCCCTACTTTCTTCATTTAAGTCTGAATTTGCAAAAAGGAGTTCATGATCTGAGCCACAGTCATCTCCTGGTCTTGTTTTTGCTGACTGTGTAGAGTTTCTCCATCTTTGGCTGCAAAGAACATAATCAGTCTGATTTTGGCATTGATCAGCTGGTGATGTCCATGTGTGGAGTCATCTCTTGTGATGTTGCAAGAGGGGCTTGCTATGACCAGTGCATTCTCTTGACAAAACTCTATTAGCCTTTGCCCTGCTTCATTTTGCACTCCAAAGCCAAACTTGCCTGTACTTCAGGTATCTACTGGCTTCCTTTTTTGCCTTCCAGTCCCCTATGATGTAAAACACATCTTTTTCTGGCGTTAGTTCTAGAAGGGCTTGTAGGTCTTTACTGAACTGTTCAACTTCAGCTTCTTCAGTTGGGGAACAGACTTTATGTTCTCTCAGACTTCAGTTTGGGCTTCCCTGGCAGCTCAACTTGTGAAGAATCTGCCTGCAATGCAGGAGACCCCCGTTTGATTCCTGGGTTGGGAAGATTCCCTGGAGAAGGGATAAGCTACCGACTCCAGTATTCTTGTTTGTTTCAATTTCAGTTATTTGTGATTGCCCTGGTTTATATTTTCTATTTCTTCCTGGTTCAGTCTTGGAGGGTTGTTTCTTTCTAAGAATTTGTCCATTTCTTCTAGCTTGTCTGTATTATTGGCTTACTCCCAGAGGTGTTCTGATAGGCAGTTGTTGGCTCAGGAAGTCTTTAGACAGCCTTTCTGGTGATGGGTGGGGCTGTGTTCTCACTCTTTTGAACGTCTGACCTGAGGCTTCCCAGCACTGTTGCCTGCTGGCAGTGGGTGATGCTCCATCTCTGTGCCAAATGGCAACTTCTGGGAGAGCTCACACTGAGGAGTAGTCCCTGGGTCCTCTACCACTGGTGTCCGTGTCCCCACTGTAAACCACAGCCAACCCCTGCCTGCAAAAGAGACTGTCCAAGGCCAGCAGGTAGGTCTGTCCCAGGCTCCTGTGGAGTCACTGCTTTTCCCTGGGTCTCAGTGCTTGTGAAACCTTGCGCATTTTCTCAGAGTTGACTCCCTGTTTACCCCAGCCCTGTGCAGCTTCTGTACGCAAGCCCCAGTGGCCTTTAAAGGCAAATGCTCTGAGGGCTCCTCCTCCCCATTCCTGAACGTCAGGCTGGGGAGCCTGGCATGGGGCTCAAAACTTCCTCCTGTTGGAGAAACTCTGTGACATAATTATTTTTCAGTTTGTGGGTCACCCACCCTGGTATGGGATCTGATTCTATCGAGAGAGCACCTTTCTGACCACCTTGTTGAGGCTTCTTTGGATGTAGAATATCCTTGTTGGTAGACTCAAGTCATTTTTGCTGGTGATTGTCCAGCAGTTAGGTGTGATTTTGATGTTTTCGTAGGAGGAGGTGAGCTCAAGTCCTTCTACTCTCACATTTTGTCTCCTCCTGCTATTATGTATTGAAGTTTAGTATGTGATCACTGCAATTTTGTTTTTCTTGATTCAGTATTTTGGAACTATTTCTGGGTCTTTTGATTTTCCCTATAAATTTTAGAATTAATTACCAAAAAAGCTGCCAGGACTTTGGGATAGTATTAACTCTATAGAACAAGCTAGAAAGAACTGACAATTATGAAACTTCTAATGTATGAATGTCGAATATTTATTCATTTATCTAGATCTTTTGTGATTTATCTTTTCAGTGTTTTATAGTTTTCTGCATATAGATCCTGTACATATTTTTTTAGATAGATATGTGTCTTTCTCTGGCTTACTTCAAGTAGTATGAAAATTTCTAGATCCAACCATGTTCTACAAATGGCATTATTTCATTTCTAATGGCTGAGTAACATTCCATTGTGTGTGTTTGTGTGTATCACATCTTCTTTATCCACCCATATCTATCAATGGACATTTAGGTTGCTTCCATGTCCTGGCTACTGTAAAAAGTGCTATAATGAACAGTGGATGCATGCATCCCTGTGAACCATAGTTTTCTCAGGATATATGCCAGGAGTGGGATTACTGGATCATATAGTAGCTCTATTTTCAGTTTTTTAAGGAACATCCGTACTGTTCTCTATAATGAATGTACCAGTTTTCATTTCCAGCAACAGTACAGAGGAGTTCTCTTTTGTCCACACCCTCTCTAGCAGATACTGTTTGTAGACTTTTTGATGATGACCATTCTGATATTGAGCCACATGAGTTGCTTGTATATCTTGGAGATTAATCCCTATTGGTCACTTCATTTGCAAATTTTTCTCCCATTCTGTAGATTGTCTTTTCATTTTATGGTTTCCTTTGCTATGCAAAAGCATAGCAAAAGTTTCATTAGGATCCATTTGTTTATTTTTGTTTTTATTTTCACTACTCTTAAGAGGTGGATTCCAAAAGATACGGCTGTGATTTATGTCAAAAAGAGTCCTTCCTATGTTTTCTTCTAGAGTTTTACAGTGTCCAGCCTTTCATCTAGGTCTTAAATCCATTTTGAGTTTACTTTTGCGTATGGTGTTAGAGAGTGTTCTAGTTTCATTTTTTACACATGGCTGTTTAGTTTTTCCAGCAGCATCTACTGAAGAGACTGTCTCTTCTCCACTGTATATTCTTGTTTCCTTTGTCACAGATTAATTGACCACAGGCACATGGGATTATTTGTAGGTTTCCATCCTGTTCCATTGATCACTATTTAGGTTTTGTCCCAGGGCCATACTGTTTTGAATGCTGAAGTCAGGATTCCTGATTTCTCAGCTCCAGTTTTCTTTCTCTCAATTACTTGGACTCTTCAGGCTCTTTTGAGTCTTCATAAATGGAGAAGGCGACGGCACCCCACTCCAGTACTCTTGCCTGGAAAATCCCATGGATGGAGGAGCCTGGTAGGCTGCAGTCCATGGGGTCGCTGAGAGTTGGACAAGACTCAGTGACTTCACTTTTACTTTTCACTTGCATGCATTGGAGAAGGAAATGGCAACCCACTCCAGTGTTCTTGCCTGGAGAATCCCAGGGACGCAGAGCCTGGTGGGCTGCCGTCTATGGGATCACACAGAGTCGGACACGACTGAAGCAGCTTAGCAGCAGCAGCACACATTTAAAAATGTTTTGTTCTGTAAAAAATGTAACTGGCAATTTAATAGGAATTGCACTGAATCTGTAGATTAGTCTGGGTAGTATAGTCATTTTGACAATATTGATTTACCAATCCAAGAACATGGCATTTCTTTTCATTGATGTTGTCTTTGATTTCTGTCGTTCAGTTCAGTTCAGTCGCTCAGTCGTGTCCGACTCTTTGCGACCCTATGAGTTGCAGCACGCCAGGCCTCCCTCTTATAATTTTCTGAATACAGGTCTTTTGCTTCCTTAGGTAGGTTTATTCCTAGGTATTTTACTATTTTTGCTACAATGGTAAATGGGATTGTTTCATTAATTTCTCTCTGATTTTTCATTGTTAGTGTACAGGAATCCAAGGGATTTCTGTGCATTAATTTTGTCTCCTGCAGCTTTACCAAATTCATTGATGAGCTTTAGAAGTTACCTGGTAGCATCTTTAGGATTTAGCATTTCTTTTCATTGATGTTGTCTTTGATTTCTGTCGTTCAGTTCAGTTCAGTCGCTCAGTCGTGTCCGACTCTTTGCGACCCTATGAGTTGCAGCACGCCAGGCCTCCCTCTTATAATTTTCTGAATACAGGTCTTTTGCTTCCTTAGGTAGGTTTATTCCTAGGTATTTTACTATTTTTGCTACAATGGTAAATGGGATTGTTTCATTAATTTCTCTCTGATTTTTCATTGTTAGTGTACAGGAATCCAAGGGATTTCTGTGCATTAATTTTGTCTCCTGCAGCTTTACCAAATTCATTGATGAGCTTTAGAAGTTACCTGGTAGCATCTTTAGGATTTTCTATGTATCATATCATATCATCTGCAAACAGTGACAGTTTTATTTCTTTTCTGATTTGAATTCCTTTTTTCTTCTTCTTTGATTTCCATGGCTAGGAATTCCAAACTATATTAAATAAAAATGGCAAGAGTAGACATTCTTTTCTTGTTCCTGATCTTAGAGGAAAATGTTTTTAGCTTTTCACCATTGAGTATGATGTTAGATGTAGGTTTATCATATACAATCTTTATTATGTTAAGATTTCCTTTATGCCCACTTTTGAGACAGTTTTATCATAAATGGGTGTTGAATTCTATGAAAAGCTTTTTCTGCGTCTCTTGAGATGATACTATGGTTTTTATTCTTACATTTGTTGATGTAGTATAACAAACTGATTGATTTGTAAATACTGAAAAATCCTTGCATCCTTGGGATCAATCACAGTTGATTATGCTATATGTTCTTTTTGATGTATTGTTGGATTTGGTTTGCTTGGTACTTTGTTGAGAATTTTCATATCTGTGTTTGTCAGTGGTATGGGGCTGTAATTTTCTTTTATTGTGGTATCTTTGCCTGGTTTTGGCATCGGCGATTTTTGTCCTTATAGAATGAGTTTGGGAGGGTTCCTTCCTCTGCAATTTTTTGGGAACAGTTTCAGAGACATTGGTGTTAACTGTCTCTAAATGATTGGTAGAATTTACCTGTGAAGTCATCTCATCCTTTGTAATTTTGTAGCTCAATCATGTCTGACTCTGTGACCCCATGAACTGCAGCATGGCAGGCTTCCCTGTCCTTCACCATCTCCTGGAGCTTGCTCAGACTCATGTCTATCAAGTCCGTGATGCCATCCAACCATCTCATTCTCTGTCATCCCCTTCTTCTCCTGCCCTCAGTCTTTCCCATACCAGGGTCTTTTCCAAAGAGTCAGTTCTTCGCATCAAGTAGCCAAAGTACTGGAGCTTCAGCTTTAGCATCAGTCCTTCCAATGATTATTCAGGATTGATTTCCTTTAATATTGATTGGTTGGATCTCCTTGCAGTCCAACTGTGGACTGCAAAAGCATTCATTTTCATGTCACAGTTCAAAAGCATTAATTCTTGGGTGTTCAGCCTCTATGTCCAACTCTCACATCCATACATGACTACTGGAAAAACCATAGCTTTGAGTATATATGGTTTGTTTACCAGCAAACCATAGCTTTGTTGGTAAAGTAACATCTCTGCTTTTTAATGTGCTGTCTAGGTTTGTCATAGCTTTTCTTCCAAGAAGCAAGCATCTTTTAACTTCATGGCTGCAGTCACCATCTGTAGTAATTTTGGAGCCCAAGAAAACAAAGTCTGTCACTGTTTCCATTGTTTCCCCATCTATTTGCCATGAAGTGATGGGACCAGATGCCATGATCTTAGTTTTTTGAATGTTGAGTTCTAAGCCAGCTTTTTTAGTCTCCTCTTTCAGCTTCATCAAGAGGCTCTTTAGTTCCTCCTCACTTTCTGTCGAAGCTGAAGCTCCAATACTTTGGCCAACTGATGTAAAGAACCAACTCATAGGAAAAGACCATGGTGCTGAGAAAGATTGAGGGCAGGTGTCATCTGCATACCTGAGGTTATTGATATTTCTCCCAGGAATCTTGATTCCAACTTGTCCTTCATCCAGCCCAGCATTTCACACGATGTACTCTGCATATAAGTTAAATAAGCAGGGTGACAATATACACCCTTGAAGTATTCCTTTTCCAATCTTGAACCAGTCTGTTCCATCTCCAGTTCTAACTGTTACTTCTCGACCTGCAAACAGGTTTCTCAGGAGGCAGGTAAGGTGGTCCAGTATTCCCATCTCTTTAAGAATTTTCCAGTTTGTTATGATCCAGACAATCAAAGGCTTTAGTGTAGTCAGTGAAGCAGAAGTAGATCTCTTTGGATATCTCTTGCTTTTTCTGTGGTCCAACAAATGTTGATAATTTGATCTCTGGTTCCTCTGCCTTTTCTAAATCCAGCTTGAACATCTGGAAGTTCTCAGTTCATATACTGTTGAAGCCTAGCTTGGAGGATTTTGAGTGTGACCTTGCTAGCATGTGAAATGAGTGCAATTGTGTGGCAGTTTGAATATTATTTGGCATTGCCCTTCTTTGGGATTGGAATGAAAACTAACTGACCTTTTCTAGTCCTGTGGCCACTGCTGAGTTTTCCAAATTTGCTGGCATATTGAGTGCAGCAGTTTAACAGCATCATCTTTTAGGATTTGAAATGGGTCAGCTGTAATTCCATCACCTCCACTAGCTTTGTTCATAGTAAGCTTCCTAAGGCCCACTTGATTTCACACTCCAGGATGTCTGGCTAAAGGTGAATGATCATACTATCATGGTCATCCAGCTCATTAAGATCTTTTTTGGTCTAGTTCTTGCCACCTCTTTTTAATATGTTCTGCTTCTATTAGGTCCATACTGTTTCTGCACAAGCCCATCTTTGCATAAAATGTTCCTTTGGCATCTCTAATTTTCTTGAAGAGATTTCTAGTCTTTCCCATTCTATTGTTTTCCACTATTTCTTTTCATTGATCACTTAGGAAGGCTGTCTTATCTTTCCATGCTATTCTTTGAAACTCTGCACTCAGATAGGTATATCTTTCCTTTCCTCCTTTGCCTTTCAATTCTCTTTTCTTAGGTATTTCTAAGTCCCTCTCAGACAACCACTTTGCTTCTTTCATTTTTCTTGGGGATGGTTGTGGTCGCAGTCTCCTGTGCAATGTTATGAACCTTCCTCCATAGTTCTTCAGGCACTCTGTCCACCAGATCTAGTCCCTTGAATCTATTCGACACCTCCACTATATAATCGTAAGGGATGTGATTTAGGTCATACCTGAATTGCTAGTGGTTTTCCCTACTTTCTTCATTTAAGTCTGAATTTGCAAAAAGGAGTTCATGATCTGAGCCACAGTCATCTCCTGGTCTTGTTTTTGCTGACTGTGTAGAGTTTCTCCATCTTTGGCTGCAAAGAACATAATCAGTCTGATTTTGGCATTGATCAGCTGGTGATGTCCATGTGTGGAGTCATCTCTTGTGATGTTGCAAGAGGGGCTTGCTATGACCAGTGCATTCTCTTGGCAAAACTCTATTAGCCTTTGCCCTGCTTCATTTTGCACTCCAAAGCCAAACTTGCCTGTACTTCAGGTATCTACTGGCTTCCTTTTTTGCCTTCCAGTCCCCTATGATGTAAAACACATCTTTTTCTGGCGTTAGTTCTAGAAGGGCTTGTAGGTCTTTACTGAACTGTTCAACTTCAGCTTCTTCAGTTGGGGAACAGACTTTATGTTCTCTCAGACTTCAGTTTGGGCTTCCCTGGCAGCTCAACTTGTGAAGAATCTGCCTGCAATGCAGGAGACCCCCGTTTGATTCCTGGGTTGGGAAGATTCCCTGGAGAAGGGATAAGCTACCGACTCCAGTATTCTTGTTTGTTTCAATTTCAGTTATTTGTGATTGCCCTGGTTTATATTTTCTATTTCTTCCTGGTTCAGTCTTGGAGGGTTGTTTCTTTCTAAGAATTTGTCCATTTCTTCTAGCTTGTCTGTATTATTGGCTTACTCCCAGAGGTGTTCTGATAGGCAGTTGTTGGCTCAGGAAGTCTTTAGACAGCCTTTCTGGTGATGGGTGGGGCTGTGTTCTCACTCTTTTGGACGTCTGACCTGAGGCTTCCCAGCACTGTTGCCTGCTGGCAGTGGGTGATGCTCCATCTCTGTGCCAAATGGCAACTTCTGGGAGAGCTCACACTGAGGAGTAGTCCCTGGGTCCTCTACCACTGGTGTCCGTGTCCCCACTGTAAACCACAGCCAACCCCTGCCTGCAAAAGAGACTGTCCAAGGCCAGCAGGTAGGTCTGTCCCAGGCTCCTGTGGAGTCACTGCTTTTCCCTGGGTCTCAGTGCTTGTGAAACCTTGCGCATTTTCTCAGAGTTGACTCCCTGTTTACCCCAGCCCTGTGCAGCTTCTGTACGCAAGCCCCAGTGGCCTTTAAAGGCAAATGCTCTGAGGGCTCCTCCTCCCCATTCCTGAACGTCAGGCTGGGGAGCCTGGCATGGGGCTCAAAACTTCCTCCTGTTGGAGAAACTCTGTGACATAATTATTTTTCAGTTTGTGGGTCACCCACCCTGGTATGGGATCTGATTCTATCGAGAGAGCACCTTTCTGACCACCTTGTTGAGGCTTCTTTGGATGTAGAATATCCTTGTTGGTAGACTCAAGTCATTTTTGCTGGTGATTGTCCAGCAGTTAGGTGTGATTTTGATGTTTTCGTAGGAGGAGGTGAGCTCAAGTCCTTCTACTCTCACATTTTGTCTCCTCCTGCTATTATGTATTGAAGTTTAGTATGTGATCACTGCAATTTTGTTTTTCTTGATTCAGTATTTTGGAACTATTTCTGGGTCTTTTGATTTTCCCTATAAATTTTAGAATTAATTACCAAAAAAGCTGCCAGGACTTTGGGATAGTATTAACTCTATAGAACAAGCTAGAAAGAACTGACAATTATGAAACTTCTAATGTATGAATGTCGAATATTTATTCATTTATCTAGATCTTTTGTGATTTATCTTTTCAGTGTTTTATAGTTTTCTGCATATAGATCCTGTACATATTTTTTTAAATTTACATGGTGTTTTAAAATTTTTTTAAATTTGTTGTTTCTTTGCTTATGCTGTTGTTCAGAGACTAAGTCGTGTCTGACTGTGACTCCAAGAACTGCAGTATGCCAGGCTTCCCTGTCCTTTACTATCTCCCTGAGTTTTCTCAAAGTCATGTCCATTGAGTCAGTGATGCCATCCCACCATCTCATCCTCTGTCACTCCCTTCTCTTGCCCTCAATCTTTCCCAGCATTAGGATCTTTTCCAATGAATTGGCTCTTTGCTTATATAAAGGAAAAAGTAATTGACTTTTGCATACTGGCCTTGTAGCCTGTAAACTCTTAATTCCAAGGGTTTGTTTTTTATGAGTTTCTACATAGACATGTGATTGTGAATAAGAATGGTTTAATTTTTACAAGCTCTATAACTTTCATTTTTTTCTCTTATTGTACTACTTGGGATTTCTTTTATAACATTCAACATATGTAGTAACAAAGGGCATCATTTTTTTGGTCCAAAACTTAGGAATAAAGTATTCAGTATCTTATACTGTTAGCTATAAAGATGCTTACTCCTTGGAAGAAAAGTTACGACCAACCTAGATAGCATATTCAAAAGCAGAGACATTACTTTGCCGACTAAGTTCCGTCTAGTCAAGGCTATGGTTTTTCCAGTAGTCATGTATAGATGTGAAAGTTGGACTGTGAAGAAAGCTGAGTGCCAAAGAACTGATGCTTTTGAACTGTGGTGTTGGAGAAGACTTTNAAGTTATGACCAACCTAGATAGCATATTCAAAAGCAGAGATATTACTTTGCCGACTAAGGTCCATCTAGTCAAGGCTATGGTTTTTCCAGTAGTCATGTATAGATGTGAAAGTTGGACTGTGAAGAAAGCTGAGTGCCGAAGAACTGATGCTTTTGAACTGTGGTGTTGGAGAAGACTTTTGAGAGTCCCTTGGACTGCAAGGAGATCCAACCAGTCCATTCTGAAGGAGATCAACCCTGGGATTTCTTTGGAAGGAATGAAGCTAAAGCTGAAACTCCAGTACTTTGGCCACCTCATGCAAAGAGTTGACTCATTGGAAAAGACTCTGATGCTGGGAGGGACTGGGGGCACGAGGAGAAGGGGACGACTGAGGATGAGATGGCTGGATGGCATCACTGACTCAATGTACGTGAATCTGAGTGAA
This sequence comes from Oreotragus oreotragus, assembly GCA_006410675.1. Taxonomy (NCBI): domain Eukaryota; kingdom Metazoa; phylum Chordata; class Mammalia; order Artiodactyla; family Bovidae; genus Oreotragus; species Oreotragus oreotragus. Next base: position 50,928 of record SJYX01021956.1, read on the forward strand.
CTCCGGGAGTTGGTGATGGATAGGGAGGCCTGGCGTGCTGTGATTCATGGGGTCGCAAAGAGTCGGACATGACTGAGTGAACTGAACTGAACTGAACTGATAGGGGCTCTTTGATATACTTCATTGGTTAAGGAAATTCCCTTTATCCTAGTTTCTAAAAATCCTAAATGGGTGCTGATTTTGTTAAATGTCTGTGTTTGTTGATATGAAAATATCATTTTTCTCATTCTGCCTGTTAACATAGTGAATTTCATTGATTCTATGATATCAAATTATCCTTGACTCTCCAGAATGAACCCCGCTCAATAGTGCTCTATTAAGTTTTTTGTGTGTTACTAGAGTCAATTTACTCATATTTTATTAAAATCTTTTATCTATGTTTGAGATATTTGCATGGGGCTCAGGTTGAAGCACTGGAGTGGTGGCTATGCAGTGCTGGAGTGACTTTGAGGAGATATCCCACATCCAAGGGCAAAGGAGAAGCCCCAGTAAGATGGTAGGCGGGGCGAAGTTCCATTTAGAATCAAACCCCATAGCCGCCAGAGATGCTCAGGAGGCTCAGACGTACTTGTGCGCACCAGGACCCAGAGACCCCACAGAGACTGACACAGAACTGTGCTGGGTGTCTCCTGAGGAGGACGGCTGAGCAGTGGCCTGTGGCAGGGGCAGGGCTGTGGGTGCAGCAGACCGGGGGCTGGCATAAGCCTTCTTGGAGGAGGTTGCCATTAACCCACCATAGAGCTGCCAGAAATTACACAGGACTGGAAAACGGACTCTGCGAGGGCACAAACAGAACCTTGTACTCACCAGAACCCAGGAGAAAGGAGCAATGACCCCACTGGAGACTCACCCAGACTTGCCCAGGAGTGTCCAGGAGTCTCCGACAGAGGTGTGGGTCAGTGGTGGCCTGCTGCAGGGTTGGGGGCTCTGAGTGTAGCAGGGCGAGCATGGGACCTTTTGAAGGAGGCCGCCATTATCTTCATTACCTCCACCATAGTCTGGCCTCAGGTCAAACAAGAGGGAGGGAACACAGCCCCACCCTTCAACAGAAAGTGAAAGTGAAGTCACTCAATCCTGCCCGACTCCCTGTGAAGCCACGGACTATAGCCTACAAGGTTCCTCCATCCACGGAATTCTCCAGGCAAGAGTACTGGAGTGGGTTGTCCTTTCCTTCTCCACTTCAACAGAAAATTGGATTACAAATTTACTGAGCTTGGCCCTGCCCATCAGAACAAGACCCAGTTTCTCCCTCAGTCAGTCTCTCCCATCAGGAAGCTTCCATAAGCCTCTTATCCTT
>SJYX01021956.1:66609-108250 GCA_006410675.1 Oreotragus oreotragus
TTTTTTTTTTTTTTTTTTTTTTTTTTTAGCAAACACAAAAAGCATGAATCATAATAAAATACCCAGAAATAAACTTACCTCCTGAAGCAAAAGACCAGTACTTTGAAACCTGTAGGAAACTAGTAAAAGAAATTGAAGACACAAACATATGGAAAGATATGCCACATTTTTGTACTGAAAAAACATTGTTAAAATAACCATAGAACCCAAAGCAATCCACAGACTTAGTACAATCTCTATAAAAAACTATCTTGAAGAAGAAAAACAGAGCCGTAGGAATCAGGCTTCCTGACTTCAGATTGTACTATCGGTACAAAAGTACAGTGATCAAAACAGTATGGTACTGGCACAAAACCAGATCAATGGAATAGGACAGAAAAGGTCACCTAGTCTATGACAAAGGAGGCTAGACTATACAATGGAGAAAAGACGGTGTCTTCAAAAAGTGGTGCTGGGAAAATGGGACAGCTACACGTAAAAGAATAAAATTATGACATTCTCTAACACTATATACAAAAATAAACTCAAAATGAATTAAAGACCTAAATGTAAGACTGGATAAAACTCTCTTAGAGGAAAACATAACACTGTACAATGTGTATCACAGCAATATTTTTTGAACCCATCTCCGACAGTAATGGAAACAAAAGCAAAAATAAATGGTACTTAAAAGCTTTTGTACAACAAAGGGAAGCAACAAAATGAAAAGACAACATACAGAATGAGAAAAAACATTTGCAAACAATGAGGCCAACAAGGGGTCAAACTCCAACATATTCAAACAGCTCAAACAGTTCAAAGAGACAAGTGACCCAATCAAAACATAGGTGGAAGATCTAAAGAGACATTTTTCCAAAGAAGACGTATGGAAGGCCAATAGGCACATGAAAAATATGTTCAATATTGCTAATTACAGTAAGCCCCTACATATGAACAGATTCCATTCTGAGAGCATGTTTTTAAGTCCAACGAAGTTAGAAAGCCAGCTAACACAGTCAGCTGTATAGGAACTGTAATGTAGTAGGTTTAGAATACTTTTCACACAAATAATACATTAAAAAAACCAAAAACGAAGACATTTCTAATCCTACAGAAAAGTGCCTTGAAAAATACAATAGTACCAGCTACATCACCACTGCTTTTATGCTTGCTTCCAGACATCTGGGCTTGAAATAAAGATTCTGTGCTACTACATACAGTACTACAAAGTTCACAAAAGCACAATCACTTGTACAGGGTGCTTGCCTCTGGCACTGTATACCAGACATATGAACTAACTTATGCAATTGGGCATGTGAATGGATCTTTGTCTCTTTGAAAGTTCACAATTCCAAGGTTTCTATGTAGGGGGCTTACTGTATTGCTGCTGCTGCTAAGTCGCTTCAGTCGTTTCCGACTCTGTGTGACCCCATAGACGGCAGCCCACCAGGCTCCCCCATCCCTGGGATTCTCCAGGCAAGAATACTGGAGTGGGTTGCCATTTCCTTCTCCAATGCGTGAAGGAGAAAAGTGAAAGTGAAGTCACTCAGTCTGTCCGACTGTTAGCGACCCCATGGACTGCAACCCACCAGGCTACTCCGTCCATTGGATTTTCCAGGCAAGAGTACTGGGGTGGGGTGCCATTGCCTTCCCTGGCTTACTGTATTAGAGGAATGCAAATCAAAACTATAATGACATATCACCTTGTACCAGTCAGAATGGTCATCTCAAAAAGTCTACAAAAAATAAATGCCGGAGAAGGTGGGAGGAAATGGAAACCTCCTGAACTGTTAATGGGAATGTAAATTGGTACTGCTACCATGGAAAACAGTATGGGGCTCTTTAAAAAATAAAAATAATAGAGTTGTTACTGTATGATCCTGTGAAGGGAAGTCACTCAGTCGTGTCTCTTTGCGACCCCGTGAACTGTAGCCCGCTCAGACTCCTCTGTCCATGGGATTATCCAGGCAAGAATACTGGAGTGGGTTGCCATTTTCTTCTCCAGGGGATCTTCTCAACCCCGGGATCGAACCTGTGTCTCCTGCATTGCAGGCAGACACTTTATCCTCTGAGCCACCAGGGAAGACGTATGATCCTGTAATCATCTAGAAAAGATGAAAACTCAAATTCAAAAAGATACATGCATCTCAGTGTTCTTAGTAGCACTGCTTACACTAGCCAAGGCATGTAAACAAGCCAAATGCCCATTGGCAAATGAATGGAAAAAGAAAGCTGTGGTATAATATAAAAAGACCGCCAACCGTAGTCTCAGCGAAGGTATGAAATAGCTAGATCTCTCATACATTGCTGGTGTGAAGACAAAGTTATATAGTCACTTTAAACAACATCTTGGCAGTTTCTAAGTTTCTTCACACTTACCTTTACCATTCGATCTAGCATTCCCACTGCTGTGTATCCCTGGCTGCTCAGTGGTAAAGAATCCGTCTACCAGTGCATGAGCTGCAAGAGATGTAGGTTCGATCCCTATGTCAGGAAGATCCCCTGGAGGAGGGCATGCAGCCCACTCCAGTATTCTTGCCTGGAGAATCCCATGGACAGAGGAGCCTGGTGGGCTACAGTCCATAGCGTCGCAAAGAGTCAGACATGACTGAGCATGCATGCATAGTTACCATTTAATCCAGCCTTTCCACTTCTATTTATTCAAGGCAAATGATAACATAGGGCTGTTGAAAGATTTGTACTCAAATGTTCATATGGGCCTGAGTCTTCATAGCTAAAAACTAAACCAAAAATATATTAATCGGTGAATTAAACATTATGGCATATCCATTCAAAGAGTTCTATTCACCAGTATGAAAGCACACTATTGAAATAACCAGCCGCATGATGAATCTCAAAAGCAGTATGTTAGGTAAAGGAAGCCTAACACAAAAGACAATCTTATGATTCCATAAGAATAAAATTCTAGTTTAGGCAAAATTACAGAAATAGTATCAGTGGTTGCCTCTAACTGTCATGGAAGGGTGTTGACTGCAAAGGAGCAGGACGAAACTTGTGGGGGTGATTGAATTATTCTGTATCTTGACTGCTGTTATTAAATGACTACATATTTGCCAAACTCATAAAGTTGTACGTTGAAAATTCGTGATTTTTTTTTTCTTCTCGGTATGTAAAGTTCACCTCAACAAAGCTGATAAAAAAGCAAGGCTCAGAAATGAGAGAAGAATTAAAGAACCATTTTCCTTTGCAAATTAAGAGTTGAGGGTAATAGGCCACTTGGAATACGTTTATTACATCAAATTCAGAAATGACTCTTAGAAAACTCTCCTAGAGTTTAGCTGTGTTCTTTGCTGGTTCATTTCCTTTTCCTTAAGATGAAGGATCAATTGTTCCTTTACAGGCAAAGAACCTTTAAAATTCCAGTTTTGATATGAAAAGGGTAACCAAATGCCAGAATTCTCATTTGCACGTTTCCTTCTAGGGACAGTGTGAGGTAGGGGAGTTTTTGATTATCTGGGTTAGTCAGTTCTCCTGCTCCCTCACAGACTCCAAGATTGTTGTCCTGCCTCACCACGATGGGCTCAGACATTGTGAATCTTTCCCTTGCTCACCTTCAGAGTTGCTTAGGCCTAAAAACTCTCTAGCTATAAAAAGATTTGTAGCGCAACAGGAACTGTAGACTCAGGATGATTCTCACTACAGTGAAAAAAACCCAGGGGTGAAGGTAATCCTTTTCAGCCATTCTTGTTAGCTTGCCACACACCTGTCAACGGCTTCATTATTAACACAGTCACACAGAAGTATTTAAAAGTTTACTTCTATTTGGAACATCTTTATCCCATACCTTTTATGGAGTTTTCATCTTCCTTAACTGTCATCTTCAGCATTTGCAGCCCTTCTCAAGAAAGAGGAAGAAAAATATGTTCTGTGTGTAATATATGATGACTCACCCTGTTGTTATCATCACTCACAGGTGAGATAGGGAGTCATAAGGTATGGCTTATCCCTCCCTCATTCACAGAGATAAAAACAGAAATGCCGTCCTAATATTTAGGCAAGATATACATACCAGGAATGTATGAGAACAATAAATTGTTCCAGTGACTCCAATATTCTTTCCACAATAAAATGGTAGGATGGAGGGAAGCAATGAAAGCTTTTAGAATAAGATCACTGTGCGATCACAGTCAGTCTTTATACATTTATTTGGATAAAAATTCTCCTATAAGTTTTGGTGTTCCAGCAGCTACAGCAATCAAAGAGTCTCTAACCACATCTATTAATATCTGAACATGAAATGAGTACATTTAAGTAGATGGTTCTCTGGTTCAAGAGCTAGATTTGCCTGCAGGGTTTCGAGAACCACGAGACACTAGAAACTTTCTGAACAGAAAGACCTAACAAGGTGCTTAGACTTTGTAACCTTGAACCTGCTCTTACTCAGCACACATGTACACCCCACAGCACCATCCACGTCAATGTCTATGCACAGCGGCCTGTTTCTGGATTTGCTTCAGGAGCCCTTAAGTGTTTCCCATATTGCAGCTTTGTATATTTGGAAAGTAGAAAATCGTAACAGTCTATTCTGATCTTTGTATGAGATACATAATCACCGTCCCACCAAAATTCACCCCCACAAATTGTAATTCTATAGGAATTTGTGCAGCTGTGGTATTAAATCCCAAAAGATATATGTAGAGTAACCCAATGATATTTACAGTTCCATATATTTTCTCCCTGGAAACATGTAGCTCTTTAAAGAATGTTCTTAAAAATAGTAAACATATTTCAAATTTTCTTACCTGTACAAATCCTGAGAACCTAGAAAAAAAAATTAAAGGACCATTCCAGAAAGGTTTTATATATGAACTCTTGTTTGTTGGAAAATTCATCTTTCATCCTTAGTGAGACTATCAGAACTGCACGGGAACCTTAAAGACTGTTAAGATGATTAAGAGCCACATTTAATACTTGCTCCAGTAGCGTCTTGACAAACATTTTAATTTTATCTCTCAAGTAAGCCCATAAAACAGCATGATGTAAAAATTCTTAACAAATATATTAATAAAAATTTAAACATGCATGTATCACTTAAGCTCTTTTGAGTTAATTACATAATATTGCCTTGTATACACCTTAATTAGATTAAATATTGATCAGTGCATTTTCCCATTGCCATTGATATTTCATTAACACATAACAACTGTCTTGTTATATCTCGATGTAATGTTAAGTTCATTAAAGAGTCTGCCTAGAAGTGAAAAGTTATGGAAAGATATACAAAGCAAGCCCTTTTATACATAAACAGGGTTGGAAACCTCAGCCGATGAATTAAAGTAGGGAAGAGAAATTAACCTCTACCTAGCATAAGGATTTAAAGTAATTAGATTTATTAATTACAATGATCCATACTGTTTTTTTCTGTAAGGTTTAAGGAGTATAATATCAGTTAGACTAGGTTCATCTATCACTCTGTATTAAGGAAGAGGTTATGAAATATTACAATTATTCCTGAGGATTATGGTCTTTGTTTATTTCAAAAAGGAACCTAGATTTTAAACAGCATCGAAGATTTCTTAGCATGTGATTAAGGCTGTTTATTTTCATGCTGATGAGCTGCGGGCTGTTTCAATGGGGAGATGCTGTAATTTTCCCATGATCTGGAAAATAATTCATGGCACTTTTTATGTTGTCATTAACTGTCACGTCTCTTGAGTTAAATATGAGCCCTGTCATTTGGAAGTCAGAAAGTGGCTCCTAAATTTCTCAATTTCATTAGCAATTGATTCAAATCATTTCCCGAAAATAGTCTGAATTGACATATGAATTGTAGTGGTTCCTCAGCTTGGTGATTAATTAATCAAGCCATCAGGTTCACATTAAACCATTTATCAATCTTACGATTTCCTGCTTTTCCGAAAAATCTAAAAAGCACTCTAATGATATTTTATGAGTTTTGAGAAAAATTAAAATAGGACCAAAAAAGTAATCTGTTCTTCCTAATTCATGAAGGTCCATGATGTCAATTTCTACCAGGCAAGACACTACAAAGGGGAGATGGGACTAGAATCTCTACCCCAGGGAAGGCACGTGGGTCATTTCTATAGGTCACAGTCTCTTCATCTGTAAAATAAGAAAGCTGAACTAAATAATCTCTTATTTTCAAAGTTATGTTTGTGAATCAAAATGTAATATGATAATTGCGGTCAGTTTTAGTTTTAAGATTTTGATGTGCGTCTTATGTTAAAAACAACTTGGGATTACTGTTAGATCCTCAAAGTCTCCATATTAAAATTATAATCGATGTTCTTGGATCAGCTATGGACACTGCTCTGCAATTTACACTTGAAATATAATTTCCCCTGCAAGGCCACATTAGTTTGGGTGTTTTCTAACAGGCTTTTATAACAAGGGACCAAAGTCAGTTGCTCTGGCCTAGAACGACAGTATCAACCTTTCCAAGATTGGGCCACACCAAAAGCTGTTTCTTGGCTGAAAAAAACTGCTGGCAAAACATCATGTGTTTGACTACTGAATTTCATTCAAACTTTCCTGAGTTCAGTTAATCGCCAGTTATTTTCATAATAAACCACCAGCCAACGGAATTCAGTTCCCTTTCTTTCAAATGTGTTGTGTGAATAACTACAAAATGAATGTCTCATTCTACACAAATCCCTCCAGTATTATTTACAGAAAACGGAAGATTCTCTCTTAAAGAGAACTGTGTTTTAAGTGCTGGGCTGACTCTGGTATCATAGGACAGAGATTACAAGCCAAACAGGAAAGACACTGAATGTGTAGAACTCCCATTCCCTGCCCACAGTGCTGGGATGAAAGTCAGAGGGATGGTGTCTAAAATGACACAGGAGAAAAGTATAATTCAAAAAGATACATGTACCTAGTGTTCACTGCAGCACTGTTTACAATAGCCAAGACTTGGAAGCAACCTAAATATTCGTTGATAGAAACAAATGGGACCTAATGAAACTTAAAAGCTTTTGCACAGCAAAGAAAACCATCAACGAAATAATACGACGATCTATGCAATGGAAGAAACTATTTGCAAATGATGCAACCAACAAAGGATTAATTCCCAAAATTTACAAACAGCTCATACAGCTCAGTATTAAAAAAAAAAAAACCCCAAATAATCCAATAAAAAAAAATGGGCACAAGATCTAAATAGACATTTCTCCAAGAAGACATACAGAAGGCCCACAGGCACATGAAGAAATACTCAACACTGCTAATTAGTAGAGAAGTTCAAATCAAAACTATAAAGAGGTAGCAACCACCTTACAATACTCTAAAAGGCCATCTTCAAAAGTCTGCAAATAATAAATGCTGGAGAGAGTGTGGATAAAGGGGGTCGTTCCTACACTGTTGGTGGGAATATAAATTGGTACAGCAACTATGGAGAACAGTACAGAGGTTTCTTAAAAACTAAAAATAGAACTACCATAAATAATCCTGCAATCCTACTGCTGGGCATATATCTGGAGAAAACTATAATTCCAAAAGATACATGCACCCCGGTGCTCACTGCAGCACTAGTTACAATAGCCAAAATATGCATGCAACCTAAGTGTCCATCAATAGACGAATGCATAAAAAAGATGTGGTACACATATACAATGGAACATTACTCAGCCATAAAAATGAAACAATGCCATTTGTAGCAACATGCATGGACCTAGAGGTTATTGTACTAATTCCACTAAGCCAGACAAAGACAAATGTCAGATGATATCGTTTTTATGTGAAATCTAAAACAATGATACAAATGAACTCATTTACAAATCAGAAATAGACTCACAGACAGAAAACAAGCTTATAGTTACCAAAGGGGAAATGGTGAGGGTGGGGAAGGATTAATTAGGACCCTGGGATTAAAATATACACACTATATAAAACACATAATCAATAAGGACTTCCTGTATAGCACACGGAACTACACTCAAGATCTGGTAATAATCTGTAAGGGAAAGAATTGGATAAAGAATCAGCCATCTACCTACCTATCTGAACCACTTTGCTGTACCCGTGAAAATAACACAACACTGTAAATCAACTAAACGTCAATAAAATAAGTAAAACGACACTCTCCATGGCTCATTCCTCAGCCACTCCCTTCTCAGAAGGGTTGGGGCATTTGTACTGGCTGGTCCCCCATGAACCGCAAAGAAGAGGCCTTGGACTGAGAGAGGACCACTGAGAAATCATCCCAAGTGGGGTTTCCCTGGGGACTGAAGTGACCTTCTCTCTAAAAGCTGGGAAAATGCCTCTCACCCTGGGGAAATTTGGGGTCTCACCTTGGGTTGTGGTGGTGCTGGGGACCCCCATACCTCTACCCCTGCCTCAGACACACATACATTTTATCAATGAAATCAAGAGCCAGAAAAGTAAGTAACTGGCCCAAGAATGAAATTTTTTGGAAAGCTGTGGTCTATAGGGGAATGGGGTGGAAATGGAAAAGCAGAAGGGGTTATTTGCCATACAAACCCACAAAGCATCTCATAGTAAGACTTTATATTCATACAAAATGAATTAAGTCAGAGAAAGACGTATCATATGATATCACTTATATGTGTAATCTCAAAAAAAGATACAAATGAACTTGTTTACAAAACAAACAGACTCACCGACTTAGAAATTAAACTTGTGGTTATTAAAGGGGAACGGGACAAAGAGATAAATTAGGAATTGGGGAGTAATAGATACACATTACTATATGAAATAAAGACTTACTATATGGCACAGGAAGCTATAGTTGGTATCTTGTAATAACCTATACTGAAAACTGAAATATGATAGATATATATGTATGATTGAGTCACACTGTTTACCTAAAACACTGTAAATCAACTATAATCAAAATAAATTATTTTAAAAAAGAGACTATCTCTAAATGATGTCATTCACACAATTTNTTACTATATGGCACAGGAAGCTATAGTTGGTATCTTGTAATAACCTATACTGAAAACTGAAATATGATAGATATATATGTATGATTGAGTCACACTGTTTACCTAAAACACTGTAAATCAACTATAATCAAAATAAATTATTTTAAAAAAGAGACTATCTCTAAATGATGTCATTCACACAATTTCTAAGATGCATGACAGAAATGGGGAAAAGATAAAGTACATCACACAATCCGAAATTTGTGTGCAAATATTGTCTATAACCTCCATTTTATCAATTCTGTGATAATCTTAATGTAGCAAATAATATTATATTTTTAAAGGTAAAGAATTCATTTACTCAGCATAAACATTTAAAAACACAACATATAAACATAACGCACATGATTTGTATAAAGCTGTTTCAGTTTCATTCCTCTCCTTCTCCCCCCATATACTGGAAGTCTCAAGAAAATGGAGAAGCCCAGGCCTCTTTGGACCTCACACGTGTACTGCATCCTTCATTTTAGTCTATATAACGTCAGAGTTCCACCCTGTGGGAAGACAAAGCCAAGTATAAATGGAAAATAACATATGGGAGAGGATGTCACAAGTATCAAGTGAACCACCCAAGCCCTATGACAGTCTTGGTCCATTGCCAAAAGACACCTCCAATTATATTAATTAAGGGAAGGAAAAATCCCTCACCTCTAGATCATGTCCTACTTCTGCTATTTTGTTATAATGCACTTGTAATGCATAACTATCCCGAGCCCTTTCTGGAATATGCCATGCTTTCAAACTCCTGGGCTAGTACTGTGAGGATGGAGAGGAATTGCATTTGCAAATGTCAGCCTACCTCATCCATCTCCCCTCATTCAAACAATACGCATTTGAGGTTCAGCAATTGGAGTTATATATTTTTCCTTAATGTTGTTGTAAGGTAATGGTTCTCTTATCTGAAATTCATCAGCCTGCTATAAATTTAAACTCCATTACTGCCAATAGAGAAAAGCTAAGCACCAAACCACTTTCAATAAATTTGCACTTATGCAATTGAACTGATACGGCCTCAGAGGAAAAGGTGAAACTCGTCTTGAGATATTTAAGTTAGTCTGAGTCACTGCTTCGTCTGGTGTTAAATTGGATCCATCGAGAAATGTAGGGCAGCACTCATCAACCCTGAGTTATAAGAAGAGATTTTAGGCTGAAAAAAATTCTGTCTCCAGCATTCATTATTAGACGGTGTAATTCTAAGAAACCGCTGGCTGGCTCTGTTATTTGGCACAACTAAACGCTACAAATGCAAACCCTGATAGATGAATATTTTTATGAACAACATTAATCTGGCTTGGGTAAGCCCAGGTCCTGGAGTCTTGTCTTGTCCAGTCATGAAGTCCTAGTGGGGACGTCTATACACTCATAGCGAAGAGGGTAATTACACACATTTGCACGAGGCTTCAGGATTTATAGGTAACAACGCTTTTACTCTATACACCCACCTGGATAAAACATTTGTTAAGTTACTATCTTCTATTTCTGATGAGGGAACTGGGGTTCAGATATATAATCACCTTTACTGGCTGTCTGAAAGCACTGATTGGATATCATGTCCTCCAGGCTCTGTGTTTTTGGTAGTGGAAGATAAAGAACACACCCAGGTCATGCTTTCATGAATCTCCATGGCAGACCACTGGGAATGATCAATGTGAACTGTTAAGTTGTTGCCTCAATGTGGCATTGCAGACACCTTCCCTGGAGAATTAGCAAGCTCCTGACCACAGCATTGTGTGTAAATAAATAAACAAATGCTAAAACAAAAATAAACAAATACCCAGTACCCAAATCAGCAGCCTCAAAAGGTTGCCAAGATCCCTTGGTGAAGAAGGACATCTTGATCAGGAGCCAAACGAGTGACGTGTATTCTTTGGGTACAAAGAATCACTGGAGCATCTCCCTCAGAGATCCATCCACCTGAAGCAGTCCAGCTTGCGGAGAGGAGTCTGCTGGCCAATCAGAGGGGATGGTTTCACAAGCAGAGGGCATGACCAGACAAGAGCTCCCAGGCCATTAGAGCCTGAGGATTTAAAATTTTAAGATAAGTTCTATTTATGGTTAGAAAACAAAACAAAACAAAACACACCTCTCTGTGGACTTGAGCATGGGAAGTTTAGCTCTCAGGACGTAGCGAGCATGACAAGTTGTGGGGGATCAGCTGTCAGACACACAGGCACACAACCACAACGGTCCCCAAGCCCTCCTTCCACCCCTACCCTCAGTGCCCATCCTAAGGCCAGAACTGGTTTCACATACCACTTGCAAGAACTGAACAGCATTTGTACTTAATTGGATGATATACATTATTCATGAGCCTTGAGTCTGTGATGATTTTGGCATTCATTAGGGGGGAAAACGGGGCATTCGTTTTCTTGGTACAAAACATTCCGTATTAAACTTCATTTGCAATCCACTTTTCAATGTGAAGAATTAGAAATACTTTTAAGCAAAGTTTAGGAACTATGAAATAGCTAAGAAAACAAGCAGCAGTACCTTCTAAAGATGGCAAATAAAGGAATAAAAGCTAGGATTTTCAGATATCTCAATACTCAGAGCTCTAAACTTTGAGTGTAGGAGAGGGAGAGTCAATCTAAAATTCAAGCAAGTTAATAAAGATGGCAATAATAATGATAGTGTTTGTATACATATACATAGATAGTTTAGGTGGTACATATATATATAAACACCTATATTTTACATATGAATATATATGTATTATATGTATAACATATTTTACATATGAATACATATGTGTGTACATACATGTATACACATATGTTCAAAATTTATTTCAAACAAGTAGATGAATTGTGCATCTATTTTTCCAAAATTAAAGGAACCATCTCCTGAGAGATAACCAAGTCCTAGTTTAGGGTTGTATCATGCCCATTTTCAAAGCCTATCACAAGCTTTTATAGACTGAAGTTCAATCTGTCTAGTTCCCCTTTTCACAAGTATCCAGAGTCTCAGAATTGAGATCAACTAAGTCAATCTTTTTTCTCTTGCAAATGAAGAACCTGAGGCACAATGAGGCGTTGAGGAGCCCGAGTGCCCAGAGGATAAAAGTGAACAAAATTGGGCTTATTTGGCAATGTTCATGCACCCCTGCCCTGCATGGTCACAGCTCCCTGAGAAAGCCTTTTCATCAGAGGCCCTGAAGTCAAACAAATCTGGTGCAAACACTGCAGGATCATGGGAGAACCTCTTCATCTGGTTAAGCCTGGATTCTTTAATTATAAATGAAGATACATTTTGGAGGTTTGTTAGAAGGTTTAGTGGAGATAACTACAGGTAATGTCCTTAGGACAATGCCTAGAACATACTAAACACCCATAAACATTCAGTGATAGTCCTGTTTTTTTTTTATTATAGAGTCTGAACAGACAGTTCACCTGCACAGTCTAGCTATTGCTTGCCCATTGTCCCACACTAGTGACATTTGCCTAATTTTCTCAGTTAGACATGGATTTCCTTAGATCAGAGTCCTCTTGTACTCCCACAGAGTAGTCTCCATGCCTGACCTTAATTCAGTTAGCGAGTGCTCAATAATGACAAGAATTCTGTTTCACGTGGTGGGACATTTTATAACATGTAGTCCTTTCACACGCCCTTATGATGATGATGTACCTGCCATCAGAAATTGGTGCTTCCCTGATGGTCCAGCAGGTGAGGTTTCCTGCTCCCAACGCAGGGGGCCTGGCTTTGATTCCTGCTCAGGGAATTAGATCTTGCATAGGTGGCAACCAAGATCCTGCACCCCGCAACTAAATATCTGGCACAGGCAAATCAATAGATATTAAAAAGATAAAAGAAAAGAGATTGGTGCTGATTCTGCATTCTGATACTGCTTTAATCCCGGGTACAAGACTGCTGACAAGCAAAGTTCCTCTCTCTGTTTCAGTGAAGGCTCACAAAGGCTCAGGCAGGCAGATACCATCAACCCCATTTAACAGAGGAGGATAGTGAGTGTGGGGCAAGAGGGAGCTTTGTGCCTGAAGTCCAGCAACAAAGGGAGAGGCCTGGAGAATAATCTCGGGGTTCCCACTGTACATTCAGCACGGATTCCACTCAGTACCACTTATCTCAGTGTAGACTCATTGTCTACTACTGTGGGTTCAACACAAAGTAAGGATGGTGTTTGCAGAAGTTCCTGGTCAGGGAACCAAATCCCACATACCGTGGGGCAACTAAGCCTAAGAACCACAGCTAATGAGCCCTCTACGTCACGACTAGAGAGGCCACGGCTACAGTGAAGATCCTAAATGCCCCAACTGAGACCTGATGCAGCCAAATAAATAAACATTAAAAGATAGAAGAGTAGGATGAATAGGTTGGCTCATTTCTGGAAGTGTTTTATTTGAGAAGGCCCAAAGCCAGAATGAAGGGATGAAGGGATTGCTCGTCACTGAGGTCTGAAGCATAGCTCCAATGGAACTCATCACAAAAGCAAAATTTCTTTGAAGTGTCACACTAAAATCCATGTCCATTCGAGTTAACCCCACGTTAAAATATTTGTGTTTATTTTAATATACGTTTACTTCTTAAATCTAAAGTAGGCATTCCAAGAAAATGCATCATTTTATCTTCCAGTTCATAGCATCCCTGAGCCATAGCTGTACATCGAGATTCTAAAAGAATGGTTGGGAAGTCATCTCTGTGCTAATCCCCAAATCTCAGCTCCAGGCCAAGGGTATGAGGACCCCTCAGTCTGTTATCATCAGGGCACAGCTAATGGTCCACAGTGAGCAACTGGGCTGACCCCGTCCATTTTTCTTAAAGAGCCACTGAGGATGTCTGCTTTCCCACAAAAGCCCTAAGAGCAGCCGGACTCATTTCTCTTCTGCCCATGTGTATTAATTCCTGTTTCTGTAATGAGATACAGAGGAGAAAAAAGGGGAAGAGGACTGATGTGGAATCAGATTGGGCCTGATGAGTTATGGAGCCTGCCTTCTCATCAGCGATGTAAAACAGCCTGGGCTCTATTTACTGCCGCTGTCAGCAGGGTCGATAAATAACATTTTCAGTGACATGAAGAGGGAACGCGTGAGCTCAATGAAATGAAGTGGAGCCGGAGGTAGAAGCAGACAATGCCCTTTTTCTCTCCCTGGCCTGGCAGGAGTCACCTGTTTGGCTGGGAGAGAAAAGGGGGTATAAATTCGGTTTGACTTTTAAAAAGGGAGGAGGATGCACCCCCAAGAGGAGGAGAGGGCTTTTCTGCTGAGGCAGGAGTCAAGGAAGGGCAGGGTCCACTGTTACCGTCACTGACTCCTATGCTGAGCCAACCCCCATCTGAACCAAAAGGCCATAATCAGCCGGCCTGGCTGGGCAGCACCCCATCTTTGCAGCCACTTCAGAGAGACGTGTTTGACTTACTGTTTATATCTGAGAAAGGGCACAGAGCTAAGGTGGAATTTAGAGGAGCTTTGCTGGATGACTGTCAGAGGGCTGAGGGGATGCTGACCAGTAAAAAAGGCTTCCGTAGTTTGAGGGCTGAGGTGGGGTGACCCACCGTCCAGCAGAAATCCAGTTACCTTCAACAGTTTGGAGGTGAAGAATTGACCCTAATCACAGAATTTCCACTTTGAAGGGATCTCTGAGGTCACCGTGTCCGACCTCCCACCAAACACCAGAATCCTCTCCTCAGTACACGTGAGGGGCATACTCAGCCTCTGAACACAGGGGGATCATGAACTCTCCATTTTAGGCCCCGTCCAAGCTGCAGGGGTGAATGAAGCATCTGATGTAAGACAGCAGCCATGAGACCTGCAGTCTGCTTTGCAAGGCAGGTGAGACTGGCATTCTGCTGGTGGGCTGGGATATCAGGTGGTACCCAAGTAGTCCCCAGGCAGCCCTTCCTGCCTTTGCTTTGGGGATAGTTTGTAACAAGATGTTCTCAGCTGAAAGAACAGCAAAGAAGTTCAACTTCAGGTACAGTGAAAAAATAACTTTGAGTACTTCACTTGCAATAATGTTTCTTTTCCCTGGACACTTTCCTAGCATGTTCATTAGGGCTGTTAAGAGGCATGTATAATATTTCAGACATTTTGTGCCATTTAATGGTCTTGGCAGAAACCAGTTGTACTGATTCCAGAAGCACCTGGGTGAGAGAGAGGAAAGAAAGGAGGAAGTCAGTGTGGGTGAAGAGGAAGGGGAGGCAGAGAGAGGAGAGAGATGCATAGAAAGACAGCAGGAAAGAAAAGGGAAAAGCAGGAAATAGGAGAGAAAAGAAGATGTATGTGTGCTAAGTTGCTTCCGACTCTGCGACCCTATGAACTATGGCCTGCCAGGCTCCTCTGTCCATGGGCTTCTCCAGCCAGGAACGCTCGAGTGGGTTGCCATGCCCTCCTCCAGGGGATCTTCCTGACCCAGGAATCGAACCTGCGTCTCCTGCAGTTCCTGCATTGCAGGTGGATTCTTCATCACTGAGACACCAAGGAAGCCCCAAAGAAGATGGGGGCTGAGGAAAAGGAGAGGTGAAAAGCGAGGAGCAGGAGAGACTTCAGCAAATTCTGCTCTCTTCGATTCTGTCTCAAATTTATAAACACTGTTAATGGGTAGAAAATGACATCACCAAATAAAGCTCTTCTCCAGACACTGTGTTGAGATGTGCCAAGAAATAGAATCAGAAGATAATATATATGCAGCTCTTCTTTGACTTATGATGGGTTATGTCCCTATAAATATATCATGAGTTGAGAACATAACAAATTGAAATGCATTTAGCATATCCAACTGATGGAACATGGTACCTTAGCCTAGCCCACCCTAAACATGCTCAGAACACATACATTAGCCTACAGTTGGGCAACATCATTTAACACAAAGCCTATTTTATAATCAAGTGCTGAATCCTTGAGTAATTTATTGAACACTGCACTAAAAGTGAAAAACAGAACGGGCGCCTGGGTGCCGAGTGGTTCTAAGCGTGTCGGTTGCCAGTCGGGGCTGACTGCGAGCTATGGCTGCCATGCCCAGCATCCCGAGAGAGCCTTGTAATACGTATCCCTAGCCCAGGAAAAGATCAGAATGAAAAAATCAAAGTACAGTTTCTACTGAATGTACACTGCTTTCATGTCATTATAACACTGAAAAAATCATGTCGAACTATCTTAAGTCACACACTGTCTGATGTATATTCCAGATTCTAATTCCAAGTATCCTTTGGGGAAATCCAGTGAAATCCTTCAACAGGAATATGTCAGAATTAAAATCCTTCTTAATTAATACTCATAATAGGGGGTGGCTCAGACGGTAAAGTGTCTGTCTACAATGCGGGAGACCAGGGTTCAATCCCTGGTTTGGGAAGATCCCCTGGAGAAGGAAATGGCAAGCCACTCCAGTACTATTGCCTGGAAAATCCCATGGACAGAGGAGCCTGGCAGGGTACAGTCCATGGGGTCGCAAAGAGTTGGACACGATTGAGCGACTTCACTTTCACTTTCAATAGGGGGTGCTTACTAGATGCCCTGGAAAAGGAAATGGCAATTCACTCCAGTATTCTTTCCTGGGAAATCCCATGGACAGAGGAGCCTGGTGGGCTATAGTTAATGGGGTCACAAAAATTTGGACACAACTGAGCAACTAAACAATAACAATGGCAACTAGATGACATGCACTGTTCAAAGTACTTATCAGTATTAATGTATCAAATCCACACACTGCCTGCAGAATCGACAACATGTCCATGCCTCTTTTTGCTAGCAAGCAGAAGAGACGAACTATACAGGGCCACAGAATCAGGAATATAGGAGCCAGGATTTGCTCTGAGAAAGTCTTGCCTCAGAGCCTGGACTTTCTACTGCCTTATGATTCTGCTTCCCGTTCACTTGTAAATCATCTATTCATTTCAATAAACATTTACTGAGCTCCCCCAAGTCAGGCGCAGAACCTCCCCCAGCAACAACACCTGGACACAAAGGATCAGGCCGGAAGAGGCGCATTCCTGGCTCTGAAGGACAATGGGTCTGATTGTTGAGACTTCACAATGAATGGGAAATGCGAGTTTCCATACCCGTAAAAAAATAAACAAGATAAGCACTCCTGAATATACATTTCTAATAAGCTCTCAGACGCTATCAGTGTTGATGGTCTGGGGAGTGGGGGGGGGCACGTTTTAAGGACCACTGGTTTTGAGATGGTATTGTATGGACAGAATAAAAGCAGAGACTTAGATTGGCAGTGAGAGGTTTCCAGGTGAAGAGGCAGACGGAGACAATTTCCACAGACCTGGAGGCAATAGACAGATGCCACTTGGGGAAATGGATGTGATGGGCAGAACCAGGAGTGTAAAGCTGGTGAGGGAAAGGAGGTGATGCTTCAGAAGCCCTTCAGGGGCCAGGTAAACATAACAGAGCTCTTACGTTATCCAGGAGAGGGCCATGCCCCACTGATGATCCCACTGAGGGACCACAAAGGCTTTGTTGTTTCCAAAAGGTGCAGGTATCTCTTGACATGAAGGCAAGTCAAATTTCCAGTCACTTATCTGTCCTTCCTCCATCTTCGCTTGGAGAGAAAATGCCCCAGGCTGGACTGACCTCATGATTCTGTTGCTACACGAGGAAAACATGACAGGTTAATGATGCGGCTTTGTCCACAGTAAGACCCAGCTTTTTATAGGGATCACAAAGGTGACTACTACTGCAGATGGTTTTGAGAGGAACTGGAAGGTCCCACTGGCTGCTTAAGAGGTTCCAAATCCTACTATCTTAGCATTCTCACTAATGTATCCAATCACCATGTGACTCCTATTAACATGCACGTGTATTACTATATGCAGGAAAGGTTATCTGTTACTATCAAATTCTCATGAATGCAGGTGTGTAGAGAGGGGTTTCTCAGGGTATCTACTTATCCATGGCTGGGTTAGGGGAGCAGAGAGGTATATATCTCAGCCCCTGACAGATGTCTTCATCAGCACAGAGGTCACTGTTCTTTATGCTCCCCAGACTGACAGACACATGCATACCCAGATATGTCCAGGATCACTCAGATGTACACATGTTCAGTTTGATATTCACTGACCAGTTCATTTCAGTCCATGTCACAGCTGCCTCAGGGCTCATACAGGTAGATATTTATATACTGTCTCTGGAATTGCTGTATGATCCCAATCACAAACAGACAACACAATTTTAGGAGGCCCATCTTAGGGGTCGACAGAGAAGGCAATGGCAGCCCACTCCAGTACTCTTGCCTGGAAACTCCCATGGACGGAGGAGTCTGATAGGCTGCAATCCAAGGGGTTGCGAAGGGTCAGACATGACTGAAGCGACTTAGCAGCAGCAGCAGCAGCTTAGGGGCAGAATGTGAGTTGGGTACCTCAGTGTGTGGTCATAACAAATAAGTGAAATATAGCATAAAGAAAAGAGAGGAGTGGAGACTACTCAAACTGGAAGGGGGAGAAGGGGTCACAGAAGGAAACGGATGGGCAGCCCTGGGGCACTGAATGTCAGCTCCTTCCTCCCAGGCGCGTGGTCTGAGACTCCGCTGAGGAGACTCGGTTGTGGTCCAGCAGAGGCATGATGGTACTAACCTACTCTCTGGATAAGATAGCATTTTGGCCTGGAATGGTAGAGTAGCACAAATCTTTCAAGGTATAAACTGAGAAAAACAAACAAAAGAACCCCCAAATATCAGGAAATAATAACAACAGCAGACATTTCCACATCGTTTAAGCTCTGAAACACAAATCAGTTTGCCTTTTCTTTTCTCCTGCCAAGAAGTACACTTCATTGAGGAGCTGAAGTCATCTGGTTGTTACGCTGGGGTGGTGGCATGAGGTGGTGGTATGGATAACGAGGTCTAATCCTTCCCCCCACTGCAAACCCTGCTACTGCAAACAGTGATACCACACTTCTGGAAATTTGACTTGCCTTCACGTCAAGTGACTCTGGGCTTCCCTGGTGGCTCAGCGGTAAAAGAATCAGCCTGCCCATGCAGGAAACATGGCTTCAGCCTCGTTAGGAAAGACCGCACATGCTACACAGCGACCCAGCCCGTGTGCCGCGACTATTGGAACCTGTGCGCTAGAGCCCTGGAGCCACAACCGCAGGGTTCACGTGCTGCGAACTACCGTCGTGTGCTCTACAACCCAGGCTACTTCACAAGAGAAGCCTCTGCAAGGAGAAATCCTGTGCGTAGCAACGAAGAGCAGCCCCAGTGGCAGCAGCTAGCGAACAGCCTGCACGGCAATGAAGACCCAGCACAGCCAAAGATAAATGCATGAAACGAAGATTAAAATTCTTAACAGAGACTCTTTCTTTTAGATATGTGGTTAGCAAGACCCAGTGAACTTAAAAAAAAAAAAAAGAAGTTCAACTTCAGGTACAGTGAAAAAATAACTTTGAGTACTTCACTTGCAATAATGTTTCTTTTCCCTGGACACTTTCCTAGCATGTTCATTAGGGCTGTTAAGAGGCATGTATAATATTTCAGACATTTTGTGCCATTTAATGGTCTTGGCAGAAACCAGTTGTACTGATTCCAGAAGCACCTGGGTGAGAGAGAGGAAGGAAAGGAGGAAGTCAGTGTGGGTGAAGAGGAAGGGGAGGCAGAGAGAGGAGAGAGATGCATAGAAAGACAGCAGGAAAGAAAAGGGAAAAGCAGGAAATAGGAGAGAAAAGAAGATGTATGTGTGCTAAGTTGCTTCCGACTCTGCGACCCTATGAACTATGGCCTGCCAGGCTCCTCTGTCCATGGGCTTCTCCAGCCAGGAACGCTCGAGTGGGTTGCCATGCCCTCCTCCAGGGGATCTTCCTGACCCAGGAATCGAACCTGCGTCTCCTGCAGTTCCTGCATTGCAGGTGGATTCTTCATCACTGAGACACCAAGGAAGCCCCAAAGAAGATGGGGGCTGAGGAAAAGGAGAGGTGAAAAGCGAGGAGCAGGAGAGACTTCAGCAAATTCTGCTCTCTTCGATTCTGTCTCAAATTTATAAACACTGTTAATGGGTAGAAAATGACATCACCAAATAAAGCTCTTCTCCAGACACTGTGTTGAGATGTGCCAAGAAATAGAATCAGAAGATAATATATATGCAGCTCTTCTTTGACTTATGATGGGTTATGTCCCTATAAATATATCATGAGTTGAGAACATAACAAATTGAAATGCATTTAGCATATCCAACTGATGGAACATGGTACCTTAGCCTAGCCCACCCTAAACATGCTCAGAACACATACATTAGCCTACAGTTGGGCAACATCATTTAACACAAAGCCTATTTTATAATCAAGTGCTGAATCCTTGAGTAATTTATTGAACACTGCACTAAAAGTGAAAAACAGAACGGGCGCCTGGGTGCCGAGTGGTTCTAAGCGTGTCGGTTGCCAGTCGGGGCTGACTGCGAGCTATGGCTGCCATGCCCAGCATCCCGAGAGAGCCTTGTAATACGTATCCCTAGCCCAGGAAAAGATCAGAATGAAAAAATCAAAGTACAGTTTCTACTGAATGTACACTGCTTTCATGTCATTATAACACTGAAAAAATCATGTCGAACTATCTTAAGTCACACACTGTCTGATGTATATTCCAGATTCTAATTCCAAGTATCCTTTGGGGAAATCCAGTGAAATCCTTCAACAGGAATATGTCAGAATTAAAATCCTTCTTAATTAATACTCATAATAGGGGGTGGCTCAGACGGTAAAGTGTCTGTCTACAATGCGGGAGACCAGGGTTCAATCCCTGGTTTGGGAAGAAATGTATATTCCAGATTCTAATTCCAAGTATCCTTTGGGGAAATCCAGTGAAATCCTTCAACAGGAATATGTCAGAATTAAAATCCTTCTTAATTAATACTCATAATAGGGGGTGGCTCAGACGGTAAAGTGTCTGTCTACAATGCGGGAGACCAGGGTTCAATCCCTGGTTTGGGAAGATCCCCTGGAGAAGGAAATGGCAAGCCACTCCAGTACTATTGCCTGGAAAATCCCATGGACAGAGGAGCCTGGCAGGGTACAGTCCATGGGGTCGCAAAGAGTTGGACACGATTGAGCGACTTCACTTTCACTTTCAATAGGGGGTGCTTACTAGATGCCCTGGAAAAGGAAATGGCAATTCACTCCAGTATTCTTTCCTGGGAAATCCCATGGACAGAGGAGCCTGGTGGGCTATAGTTAATGGGGTCACAAAAATTTGGACACAACTGAGCAACTAAACAATAACAATGGCAACTAGATGACATGCACTGTTCAAAGTACTTATCAGTATTAATGTATCAAATCCACACACTGCCTGCAGAATCGACAACATGTCCATGCCTCTTTTTGCTAGCAAGCAGAAGAGACGAACTATACAGGGCCACAGAATCAGGAATATAGGAGCCAGGATTTGCTCTGAGAAAGTCTTGCCTCAGAGCCTGGACTTTCTACTGCCTTATGATTCTGCTTCCCGTTCACTTGTAAATCATCTATTCATTTCAATAAACATTTACTGAGCTCCCCCAAGTCAGGCGCAGAACCTCCCCCAGCAACAACACCTGGACACAAAGGATCAGGCCGGAAGAGGCGCATTCCTGGCTCTGAAGGACAATGGGTCTGATTGTTGAGACTTCACAATGAATGGGAAATGCGAGTTTCCATACCCGTAAAAAAATAAACAAGATAAGCACTCCTGAATATACATTTCTAATAAGCTCTCAGACGCTATCAGTGTTGATGGTCTGGGGAGTGGGGGGGGGCACGTTTTAAGGACCACTGGTTTTGAGATGGTATTGTATGGACAGAATAAAAGCAGAGACTTAGATTGGCAGTGAGAGGTTTCCAGGTGAAGAGGCAGACGGAGACAATTTCCACAGACCTGGAGGCAATAGACAGATGCCACTTGGGGAAATGGATGTGATGGGCAGAACCAGGAGTGTAAAGCTGGTGAGGGAAAGGAGGTGATGCTTCAGAAGCCCTTCAGGGGCCAGGTAAACATAACAGAGCTCTTACGTTATCCAGGAGAGGGCCATGCCCCACTGATGATCCCACTGAGGGACCACAAAGGCTTTGTTGTTTCCAAAAGGTGCAGGTATCTCTTGACATGAAGGCAAGTCAAATTTCCAGTCACTTATCTGTCCTTCCTCCATCTTCGCTTGGAGAGAAAATGCCCCAGGCTGGACTGACCTCATGATTCTGTTGCTACACGAGGAAAACATGACAGGTTAATGATGCGGCTTTGTCCACAGTAAGACCCAGCTTTTTATAGGGATCACAAAGGTGACTACTACTGCAGATGGTTTTGAGAGGAACTGGAAGGTCCCAATGGCTGCTTAAGAGGTTCCAAATCCTACTATCTTAGCATTCTCACTAATGTATCCAATCACCATGTGACTCCTATTAACATGCACGTGTATTACTATATGCAGGAAAGGTTATCTGTTACTATCAAATTCTCATGAATGCAGGTGTGTAGAGAGGGGTTTCTCAGGGTATCTACTTATCCATGGCTGGGTTAGGGGAGCAGAGAGGTATATATCTCAGCCCCTGACAGATGTCTTCATCAGCACAGAGGTCACTGTTCTTTATGCTCCCCAGAGTGACAGACACATGCATACCCAGATATGTCCAGGATCACTCAGATGTACACATGTTCAGTTTGATATTCACTGACCAGTTCATTTCAGTCCATGTCACAGCTGCCTCAGGGCTCATACAGGTAGATATTTATATACTGTCTCTGGAATTGCTGTATGATCCCAATCACAAACAGACAACACAATTTTAGGAGGCCCATCTTAGGGGTCGACAGAGAAGGCAATGGCAGCCCACTCCAGTACTCTTGCCTGGAAACTCCCATGGACGGAGGAGTCTGATAGGCTGCAATCCAAGGGGTTGCGAAGGGTCAGACATGACTGAAGCGACTTAGCAGCAGCAGCAGCAGCTTAGGGGCAGAATGTGAGTTGGGTACCTCAGTGTGTGGTCATAACAAATAAGTGAAATATAGCATAAAGAAAAGAGAGGAGTGGAGACTACTCAAACTGGAAGGGGGAGAAGGGGTCACAGAAGGAAACGGATGGGCAGCCCTGGGGCACTGAATGTCAGCTCCTTCCTCCCAGGCGCGTGGTCTGAGACTCCGCTGAGGAGACTCGGTTGTGGTCCAGCAGAGGCATGATGGTACTAACCTACTCTCTGGATAAGATAGCATTTTGGCCTGGAATGGTAGAGTAGCACAAATCTTTCAAGGTATAAACTGAGAAAAACAAACAAAAGAACCCCCAAATATCAGGAAATAATAACAACAGCAGACATTTCCACATCGTTTAAGCTCTGAAACACAAATCAGTTTGCCTTTTCTTTTCTCCTGCCAAGAAGTACACTTCATTGAGGAGCTGAAGTCATCTGGTTGTTACGCTGGGGTGGTGGCATGAGGTGGTGGTATGGATAACGAGGTCTAATCCTTCCCCCCACTGCAAACCCTGCTACTGCAAACAGTGATACCACACTTCTGGAAATTTGACTTGCCTTCACGTCAAGTGACTCTGGGCTTCCCTGGTGGCTCAGCGGTAAAAGAATCAGCCTGCCCATGCAGGAAACATGGCTTCAGCCTCGTTAGGAAAGACCGCACATGCTACACAGCGACCCAGCCCGTGTGCCGCGACTATTGGAACCTGTGCGCTAGAGCCCTGGAGCCACAACCGCAGAGTTCACGTGCTGCGAACTACCGTCGTGTGCTCTACAACCCAGGCTACTTCACAAGAGAAGCCTCTGCAAGGAGAAATCCTGTGCGTAGCAACGAAGAGCAGCCCCAGTGGCAGCAGCTAGCGAACAGCCTGCACGGCAATGAAGACCCAGCACAGCCAAAGATAAATGCATGAAACGAAGATTAAAATTCTTAACAGAGACTCTTTCTTTTAGATATGTGGTTAGCAAGACCCAGTGAACTTAAAAAAAAAACAAAAACAAAAACAAAAAACCTCATCAGTTCTTGATCAGCAGGACTGTTAATGTTTTCTGTCTTTCAAAATCTGATATATGTCAGGTACCCAGCTTGTTAACTGCTGGTTTGGTCAACATTAGTTCCTGCTTCAGATGACTGCCCCATTTATCTGAGCTTAATACATTACCATGCCAACAGAGGATGGTCTATAGGTATTCTTTCATTATGCTCGATAGCATTTCGAAGCAGGCTTCAATTTAAAGTGACACACAAATCTAACTTTCTTCACCCTTTAATTTGATTCACTGGTAACACAATTTGGGCATAACAGACAATGTACTGTCTATTAACAATTTTATAGTGAATTACTGTTAGAGTCTGTCATCTTAGTATTTATTTAACTGAGCTGCATATGATCTAGTTGAACATTTCATGTGTTTGTATTTTGCCTTCTGGCAACCTGTGTAGAAAGCACATTCAGCATGGCATATGAAATATGCATGCGTTCTCCCTTGAAAATATTTATAAATGTAAGAGGTTAATAGTGAAACACTTAAACAAGGATGACACAATGGATTCTACGCCCATATGCATAGTTATTATTGAATTTTTAAACTCATTAAAGGAAAGAGTCTGGAGGAGGGGCTTTAAGAACTAGGGGCATTGCATCAGCTTTTGTGTTTCTGAAGCTCTTGCTGGGGGTAAGAGATGGGGAGAATTTTCAGTTAGCCACTAGACCATAGAAAACCACAAAAATTTCATTGACCTTTTTGTGAATGGGGTAGGAACATTTTTTTATTTGTTGCTTATAGAAAATGATAGAAAGGACCTTGGAGAAAATTCAGATTTGTCTATAAGCACTATTAACTCAATCACGATAGCACTTAAATAGATCTGAAAAATAACTGTATATACACATACATACACCTGTACATCCACACATACATCCATGAAATAATACAAGGTATATACGCCCATGTGTGTACATATGCTTGTGTACATGCTGCTGCTGCTAAGTCACTTCAGTCGTGTCCGACTCTGTGTGACCCCATAGACGGCAGCCCACCAGGCTCCGCCATCCCTGGGATTCTCCAGGCAAGAATACTGGAGTGGGTTGCCATTTCCTTCTCCAATGCATGAAAGAGAAAAGTGAAAGTGAAGTCGCTCAGTCTGTCCGACTGTTAGCGACCCCATGGACTGCAGTCCACCAGGCTACTCCATCCATTGGATTTTACAGGCAAGAGTACTGGGGTGGGGTGCCATTGCCTTCCCCGGCTTGTGTACATATGCTTGTGTATATACAAATATATGTATGTGTGTGTATGTACATTCATATATGTACTTGTATATATACATTCACTGTGTGAAGAAAAGCAATATCTCACCTTCCATGTTCTCAAACTTAGTTTTCAGCCATCCTTCTCAACTCATTCCTTATTTGTCCTTCAAATAGTCTTGGATTATTGCCTTGGTTATGTTCCTTTAAACTTTTTAGTTGATTTTATTTAGCAAGGTGCTTCATTCCTAGAGTCTCAGTCAGGATCACTGTTATCAAAAGTGATAGAGGCTTTCCAGTTACGCCAGACAACAGATTTCTTGCTGTTTTTCTTTGGTTGCTGTTCCTTTGTTTAACTTAGTTTGAGATAGGTCACAGGTCAGGCAATGGTAGATCCAGGAGCTCAATGGTATTTTCAGGGCCCTGGCTATGTAGCCATGTCTGGATTCATTCTCTGCTGAATGACTGTATCATTCGCAGATAAGTTCTCTTCCCGGTATTGAGAGATAGTATTAGCGTCCCTAGACCTTTATACTAATGGCTCATCATTGGAAAAAAATAGGGACATTCTTTCACTGTTAAGAGAATCTCAGGGAGATTTCTAAATGGTCCTACCTGGTTCACAGTGCCAATCACTGGACTAACCACTGTTTGTTTACATTCCACGTCTAGCTGGAGACGGAGTACGGCTTAGGACCAGGGGACTAAAGTGGAATTTCAGTATAAACAGCCCCATCAGAACTACATGTGATGTTGTGTGCTGGGGCTTGGGGTTGTGAGTGGGAAGAGTAGCTTTCATAGGAAAGGGGCATTCGAATTCTCCTATATACGTCCCAGGCGCCTTGACTCAGGATCACCTCATATGGTCATCTCTCCTTATTTTACCATGACTCTAAAGTTCTTGACACTCCACCCGGGTCTCAATTCTTTTTCTTTTTTTTCCTCTAAGTAGTCTTTAATTTATAGCTGAAGTTGCCCAGGACTTGCCAAGGAAGTCAGGAGTCAACAGGAGCCCAAGAGATAAAACACTCCCATGGCCAAGAAGCCTAAAAATAAGCAGTAAAAATGGGCAGATGGTATCCATTCAGAGGTCTTGGAAAAGCAGCCAGACGTTCTGTGCTCACTTAATAGACATCAAACAAATCACACGCAACCACAAAATAGATTCTGCTCATGACCACTGGCTGAATCACTGGAAGAAGAAAAACAAAGTCTCAATCATGGTTCCTAGCCCAGTTTCTCTTTCCATCTTCAAACTCTCTTGCCATTGAATCGAAGCTTTCCCTAGAATGACTTGTGGTATAGTACATGGTGCCAAAATTCTGGAATAAGGTAGATGTGTGACAATGAGGGCAAATTCCCTAATTTCTGTTAACCTGGCTTACCCTTTATCTGTAGTATGGGGAATAAGAATATTCTTAATATTCTTTCATGGGACAGTTGTGAAGCTTCAATCACTTAACCTCTTTAAGCTTCCATTTCATGATCTGTACAATGGGCATATGTATACTTATATTTTGCTCATAGGATACATTGCTGCTGCTGCTGCTAAGTCGCTTCAGTCGTGTCCGACTCTGTGTGACCCCATAGATGGCAGCCCACCAGGCTCCCCCGTCCCTGGGATTCTCCAGGCAAGAACACTGGCGTGGGTTGCCATTTCCTTCTCCAGTGCATGAAAGTGAAAAGTGAAAGTGAAGTCACTCAGTCATGTCCAACTCCTAGTGACCCCATGGACTGCAGCCTACCAGGCTCCTCCATCCATGGGATTTGCCAGGCAAGAGTACTGGAGTGAGGTGCCATTGCCTTCTCCACAGGATACATTAGAGTTGCCTATTTAATATCCTTCCTGCTCTTTTTCCTTAGTGACAATAATTTCAGTTTTGGTAGGGATGCAAACATGCCATGATTTTTAAAAGACCCAGCTTTTCTTGAATATAGGAGGGGTAGATGAGAATGCCTTCTCCACAGGATACATTAGAGTTGCCTATTTAATATCCTTCCTGCTCTTTTTCCTTAGTGACAATAATTTCAGTTTTGGTAGGGATGCAAACATGCCATGATTTTTAAAAGACCCAGCTTTTCTTGAATATAGGAGGGGTAGATGAGATCTACCACTCATCTACCACTGGATGGAAGATGGTGGAAATGGTTAAGAGTGATGTACAGGAATCCTTTTGAAGGGGGCCGATGAAAGCTACACTCTTTTCCCCTTTTCTTCCCTTCAACTGCAGTTAGGATGCAATGTCTAACTTCAGCAGCTATCTTGGACCCACGACGAAAAGATAAAGAGAACTGCTGAGACTTTGGATCTGAAATCCTTGACTTGCCGAGACAATGTCAATAAACTCTTACTTCTAGATTTCTTGTTAATGAGAAAAAAAAAATTCTTTTGCATTTAGTCCTCTGTAGACAGGGCTCTTGTTTCTTGCAGCCAAATACAATATGCAATTACATGAGTTTTGTTAAAAATTCAAAGAAGTAAAATGTATAAAGCACTCACTGCAAAAATCTGCAATACTGAATCTGAGAGACTTTGATGCTGTTGTTTTTGTTCTTACTAGAAAACGTGAATGGAACATTTTCTCCTGTGTCAGAAGTGCCACCTGGCTGACAACAAATGTACAGATTGATTTACAAGACGTGCTTGATTTCAAGAATGTTAGGGGTGCACATTTTCTGTCTTAGAATCAATGAAATAAAATAACAATAGCTACCATTTATAGAGCAGTTCTTATTCATAAAGGTAACGGTGCCGACACATTGCCAGTTACAAGTATTGTTTCCTTTCCTCCATTCTTGTCCCTTCTTCTAATGCAAGGGTGTGTCTGTGAAGGAGAAAGCAGCCTCCTTCAATAATATGTAAATGATCATCTTTCCAGGTGCACTCAGGAGGTAGCCACAGTGAACAGTGCCTTCTCACTATAAGTAAACCTCAACATGGACTCTGGGGCGGTGGGGGGAATGAGTTTTGTAGCACACTGTCTTTTACAGGGGACCTGACAAGGCTGGTCCCTAATTCCAGTTGGCTCTTCAGAGCAGGTCTGATTAATGGGGTGGAATTAGTACTATTGGGACAGACCAGTTCATTGAAATATTCAGAGTCTCCTATCAATGTCACCCTCCACCCAGTCCTGGTGGGGAGGCAGCCTCCACCAGCAGCGTTTCCATGACGATGCAGTACATTTAGTCAGCAGCACCTCCTGAGTAAACAGTAATCCTTCAGAAAAACAAGAAGGTCATTACAGCAACTTGTCAAATCAATGCAGAGGGTGTCGAGGCCGATTAAGGCATCTTCTCTTGCAGCTGACACAGTGTCAATAGTACTGGGCCACTACTGCTCAGGCAGATGATTGAAGTGAAGTGCCCATCAGTCAGGGCGTTGAGGTGGACTAATGATTCCCCACGCTGCCTATTAGAGCTACATGACAACTCAATCCTGTTTGCTGGCAAAGGGAGAGAGGGAGAGAGAGAGAGGGAGAGAGGGAGAGAAGGGGAAAAAATAGTGACCTTGTTGCTTTGTCTGAAGCTGAATTAAATTGACAAGAGCAGCTAATCTTTACCTAGGGCGATTAACAGAATTAAGGGCCATAACAAAGGCATCCAAGGTTTTAACATCAATGCAGGGGCTCAGGGATGTTTATGATGGAGGAATCTCTCCTTTGGTATTCAGGTATGATCCAGATATGTATTCTGGGCCAAGCCTTGTCCAAATGAAGCGTGGGTAATCCCATTAACACCCTGCCAAAGCAACATGTAAGGACACAAGGCATTCACTGAATATGTCTCTCTCTGCATCAGCCAGGAAGCCTACTCTCTCCAGTGGCTCTAGCTGATTATTTCAGACTTATAAATCAGGGTTGAAGAAAGCCATAAATACACAGAGGTTTTTGTTTTGTTTTTTTTCCCCAAAATATATTTCCCCGGAGAAACATTTTGCCTTATTTTAAATCTTCTAAGACTATGATTCCACAGCAATTCTTTCTCCAAACCATCCAATGGTTTAGCAAAATAAGAGAAGTGCTTCATGGCATAACAGAACTCCTGAGGAAGGGAATGAGCAGTGTGAGAGATTCTTGGATAGAAATTATTATTCTTTCCTCCCTTACTGGAACATTCTCTTCTTGATGCAGTTAAAGTCATGGGATCTAGTGTGAACAAATTAGAATGAATTAAAACAGTGATATCAAAGATAAAAATTTTTTATATATATGCATATATATGTGTGTGTATATATGTATATAATTACACTTAACATTTGCTAAGTATACTCTTCAATAATCAAAAGCAAGGACCATCAATTTTTTTCTTTTTTTGTAGAGGGCCAGAAAACAAACCTGAATGTAAATTTACTCTGCATCTGAATGTAGAGTTCCAAAGAATAAGGAGAGATAAAAAAGCCTTCCTCAGTGATCAATGTAAAGAAATAGAGGAAAACAATAGAATGGGAAACACTAGAGATCTCTTCAAGAAAATTAGAGATACCAAGGGAACATTTCATGCAAAGATGGGCACAATAAAGGACAGAAATGGTATGGACCTAATGGAAGCTGAAGATATAAAGAGGTGGCAAGAATATACAGAAGTATACAAAAAAGATCTTCATGACCCAGATAACCATGATGGTGTGATCACTCACCTAGAGCATCCAGACATCCTGGAGTGTGAAGTCAAGTGGCCCTTTAGGAAGAATTACTACAAACANAGAACTATACAAAAAAGATCTTCATGACCCAGATAACCATGATGGTGTGATCACTCACCTAGAGCATCCAGACATCCTGGAGTGTGAAGTCAAGTGGCCCTTTAGGAAGAATTACTACAAACAAAGCTAGTGGAGGTGATGGAATTCCAGCTGAGCTATTTCAAATCCTAAATGATGATGCACTTTTGGAAAACTCAGCAGTGGCCATAAGACTGGAAAAGGTCAGTTAGTTTTCATTCCAATACCAAAGAAGGGCAATGCTAAAGAATGTTCAAACTACTGCACAATTGCACTCATCTCACATGCTTGCAAACTAATGCTCAAAATTCTCCAAGCCAGGCTTCAACAGTACATGAACTGTGAACTTCTGGATGTTCAAGCTGGATTTAGAAAAGGCAGAGGAACCAGAGATCAAATTGCCAACATCCGTTGGATCATCGAGAAAGCAAGAGAGTTGCTTTACCATGCCAAAGCCTTTGACTGTATGGATCACAACAGAATGTGGAAAATTCTTAAAGAGAAGGGAATACCAGACCACCTTACCTGCCTCCTAGAAATCTGTATACAGGTCAAGAAGCAACAGTTAGAGCTCGACATTGAACAACAGACTGGCTCCAAATAGGAAAAGGAATACGTCAAGGTTGTATATTGTCACCCTGATTATTTAACTTACATGCAGAGTACATCATGAGAAATGCTGGGCTGGATGAAGCACAAGCTGACATCAAGAGTGCTGGGAGAAATATCAGTAACCTCAGATATGCAGATGATACCACCCTTATGACAGAAAGCGAAGAACTAAAGAGCCTCTTGATGAAAGTGAAAGAGGAGAGTGAAAATGTTGGCTTTAAGCTCAACATTCAGAAAACTAAGATCATGGCATCCAGTTCCATCACTTTATGGCAAATAGATGGGCAAAAAATGGAAACAGTGAAAGACTTTATTTTCTTGCGCTCCAAAATCACTGCAGAGGGTGATTGCAGCCGTGAAATTAAAAGATGCTTGCTTCTTAGAAAAAAAGCTATGACCAACCTAGACAGCATATTAAAAAGCAGAAACATTACTTTGCCAACAAAGGTCCATCTAGTCAAAACTATGGTTTTTTCAGTGGTCACGTATGGATGTGAGAGTTGGACTATAAAGAAAGCTGAGCACCAAAGAAAGATCCCGTGCTGCTATGAAGACCCCGTGTACTGCAACTAAGACCTGATGCAGCCAGATAAATAAATAATACTAAATAGAACTGCATAAAAAGTTGAGTGGTCAACAATATCAAAGGCGAAGCCTTTGCATTGGTCAATAAGATGATCATTGGTGATAAGTTTCAATAGAGTGATGAGGGTAGGACCCACATGCTAAGAGAATGCAAGGGAAAGTCATGAAGTAGAGACTCTTCCAAGAAGTTTGGTGGAAAGAAAGACATTTTATAATAAACTTAGGAAAAGGCATGGCCTATGAACACAAACATCCTACAGGATTCTTATGATGATTAAATTCAACAACAGAGTGCTTAGCCCAGTGGACATACAGTAGTCGGTAAAAGCTATCTATCATTATTGTTACCACAGCTACTGACAATACTACAGTTCTGTGGATGATAATCACTGAGTTGGGGAAATAGGAATATCACATGCTTTATGGGTTTGGCAATTGTGTCGACTACATGAAAATTTTCGCATGTGACCTAAAGTGGTAAAAAATATTTATCTGAATTTAGGACACTCTAATAGACATGATGGGCAAGGTAGATATACAGGCAACAAGTTTTTGAGACAGTACTCTATTTTGTTGTCATGCTTGCTGCTAAGTTGAGGTTTGATGACAAGTCTATTTGTAACTATTTTTAAACCTTGGAGCCATTCTAAGCCTGTTTGATGAAATCTGCCTTTATATTTGCATTACATTTGTATGCAAGTTATCAGTTTATTTTACTGACCTACTCAATCGTATTCAATAACATGCTGCTGTGGGGAGAGTAAGAGTGAGAGTGAGAGAATCCATCCCCCCTTGCCAAAAAAAAAAAGTCTGAATCAGAGAAAGCATCAAAGAAAAACCAGAAATGATAGCTTTCATTACTGGTCTTGAGTCCTGCTGGGCATGTGTCTATATCCTATAACATTAGCATCTGTGGCAGAAATCATTATTACAGATGCTCTTCTGTATGGAAGGAACGGAATCTAGAAAAGATCCAAAATGCACATTTCTGAGAGGGGCCTGGTACACTTAGTGAATAAGGAAAAACATCCTTCAACCCACCTTAGGGACAGTCATGCAGAAGTCTAGTTAATTCTACAGAGAAGAATCAGCCACCAAAACAATGAAGGCTTCCATAGTCTGGGAAGAAAGGCTTAATGGGACACTTGCTTTCAAATAACTACTTTATTGTCAATTCTTGTCACTGATGAGCTGTAGAGTTTTGGGTATACGACCCGTAGAGCCTCAACATTTTTTAATCTTTGATTATAAAACTGGTCTGCTGTTCTACAGTGACACTTTGAGAACTTCAGGAGAGTTGAAAATAACAGCAGCTGGCTAGGTCTACACTTTGCATATATCCTATAAAAATAAGAAAGAACAATACGAGGAACAAATGAAGCTACATAAACCCTGCAATCTCAGCATAACTAAAACACAGAGGATTATCAAACTTTACAATAACTGGAGAAATAAAACTCATCAGATCTTGGTGATCTCTCACTCATAGTGAAAGTGAAAGTGAAGTCGCTCAGTCATAGCTCTGCGACCCCGTGGACTGTAGCCCACCAGGCTCCTCCGTCCATGGGATTCTCCAAGCAAGAATACTGGAGTGGGTTGCCATTTCCTTCTCCAGGGGATCTTCCCTAACCCAGGGATCGAACCCAGGTCTCCTGCATTGCAGGCAGATGCTTTCACCTCTGAACCACCAGGGAAGTCCTCAATCTCTCACTCATACTCCTACCAAAAGCTGACAAGTTTGAAAAAAAAATATAAGAAAATGGGGAGATGGAAGGTAAAGGTACCCAAAGATTTCTCAAAACCACAGCCAAAAAGAGGAAGTTGACCTTAAGTGTGAAAATACTTTTAAAATGTCTATTGGCAAATATAATTATTGATGACAAGAAAGATGCTTAAAAGTACACATGATTTCAAACAGCAGCTTTTGAAAGCCATGGCTTCAGGGAGAGGAACAACAGAAGGAAAGGGAGATGATTCCCTTGACAAATAGAAAAGGAGAAAAGAAGCAAATTGGAAAAGTTTAGAGTTTTGGAAGCGAACAAGCAAAACGAAAAGGCTAACAAAAAATAAAAGACGTGGACCATATTCCTCACCCCTCTCCCTCCTTCCCATTTTCTCTCTCTCTCTCTCTCTCTCACATACACACACACACACACACTCCACTAAAGAAATGGACTTCAGAATTGGCAGAAGAGGGCAGCATTGAATTAGAAATCTAAATATTATCAAATCTTTAAAAAATCCATGGGAAACAAGAATCTATTAAAAATTATAATATGGATCAGAAAGGAAGGGTCAACTCAATCAAGCCTGTATAAACTCTCCCTCAAAAAATAATCATAAAGTAGAAATAACTTGCAAGACAACATTGAAGAGTTAATTACATATAAATGAGCAACCCTTTGGAAATATGAAAAATCACCTTGAATCAGAAATTCAAAAGGCAGAAACAAAAATATAAGAAAAAAAAAGAAAGGCTATTTCATCAAACCAATGAAATAAAATTATGAAAATAAGCAAAGTTATTTCAGAAATTAAGACTAAATTGCAAGATTCTCAGGCAAAAATAGATTCAAATGAAAATTTAGTAAATGGTATGGAATCAAGGTAGGAAATATCCAAGATAATGGAAATGAGATACATTAAGAAGGGAGAAAGACAGAAAACAACTGTTAGTAATGGGAAATAGGCAAAGAAGAAATAACATACATATAATTGGATGACCAGAGCAAGAAAACCAAAGTAATTTAGCGTACCTAATATTGTGAAACTGTAATTCAATACTATTTCCAGAAACAAAAGAAAACTTAAATCTACATATTGAAAGGACGCATAAAATTATTGGGAAAGTAAACGTGGATGATCAACACTGAGATAATAATATAAAACTATTATACTTCAAAGATAAAGGAAAAATCCTTATGATTTCAAGAATACACACATCTTACACTGATAACAGAGACACACATCACACACTGATAGCAAAGAATGTATTATACCTTCTTCTAGACTACTTGTGGGTCATCAAAAAATTGATCTCATATTAAGTTACAAAGAAAATAGTAATATGTTTCATAAAACAGAAATATAACATACTATCTGATTACTATGCAAAAAAACAATGAGCACTTAGCTATCACTCAGAAAAGAAAAAATTCCCAACTCCCTTCCACCTGTAATTGAAAACTACCTCATGTAAAAGGAAAGTACACACTGAAAATACAGAATCTAAAAAATTAATGATAACGAAAACACTGATTATAAGAATCTATAGATACACTTAAAGCAATGATTTTCAGAAACTGAATAGCCAAAAATACTCTCATAAATAGAAATGAAACAATGAAAGTTAAAAACGTAAATATTCAGCTCAACAAAAATAGATAAACAATGTATAAGAAAACAGACTAAAAGCACAAGAGAAAATAACACAGATAATACCAGAAGTTACTAAAGTACAGAATGGCAAAAGCACAGAGAGAAATCACTCTTGCACAGGTGCATGGGAAAGGCTGACAGTTGAAGCATGCTATCCCATGCCAGAGACTGCAACCTAAACACAGGTAATGCTAAAGAATTTACAGATGGAGTACATTATATATAACAATAAAACCTAAACTCAGTTCAAGACCGAACTAGACTGACTAAACACCTCAATGGCTTGCCAGAAGAAATATATGCTTGTTTCTAGGCAAAAATATTATTTACCTTAGCCTCAACTGATCTATACACAATGTCTGCCATTCAATCAAAAATGACAAGATGCTAAAAAGCAGAAAATGCACCCACTGCTAAGAGAAAAGGCAATCAGCAGAATAATGCTCAAAGGTAAACCAGATGTTAACAACATCAGAGCGGGAATCAAACATAAATATAATTAACATGCTAAAGGCTCCAGTAAGTTGGTAAGCAGCATTCATAAAAAATAAAAACATGGGTAATTTTGGAAGAAATAAACTATAGGAAATATCCAGTCCTAGATGAATCCTTGAAAGAAAAATTGGTAATAGCACTCTTGAATAGCACTCTTGTTGGACTCATTGGGAGACTGGCACAGCTGAGGAACTAATCAGCTAAGGTGAAGGATAAGTCATGAGCAATTACCCAGATGAAACATAGGAAGAAAAAAGAAGGGAAGTGAGGAGACACAAAAGAGTATCCTAGAGTTGTGAGCCAATATCAAGTCATCTGTCAATAACAGGAAAAAGAGACCTAATATATCCAAATTCTGTGGGGTTTTTTCCCCCCTCAAAAACCCTCACAATATATATATGCTGTTTGAGCAATAAAAACATTAGGAAATGCGCAAAGACTCAGAAGTCAACACAAAGTGGCTTCCAAAGGCCAAATCAAGGAAATTTTAGGGAACAAAATGATGATAGTAATCAGTTATAACCCATAGATTAAAATAAGACTCCATGGCTTTATCCTGATATATACTGATATTTATACAAATGTACATTTATACATTTATATGGAGATATGAACAAATAAATAAGACAGCTTTTCTTTATAGCATAATTCCAACTAAGTCATGTAGAAGAAATTGTGGAAATAGAAAGTCATCATTTGAGAAACATCACAGTAAAAATTGTTTGAGGCAAAACTGATTAGTGAATGCTAAAATTAGTGGGTGGAAGTATGATGAGAAATAGGATATTTATATTATCTCAAAATATCGCCACACAATATACTTACAAGTGGAAAAAAATAATAAGTACAGTGAAGAAAGCAAGCATATGTCCCCTTAAAGTGATGTTAACAATATCAGTAATGTCACGAACCAACAAGTGCTTCCTGATATGTTTTAAAAAGAACAAAATATCAATTTTTCAGTATTTCTGCAAAAAATTAAAATCAGAAAGAAATCATGTAGAGACAGAAGACAAACTTCCACTCAGTGCTTCTCAAACGTGCTGAGGTCATGAAAAACAAAGCAAGATTAAGGAACTGTCCCAAATTCCAGGAGATACTAAGCAAAAGCATAATAACTAAATCCAGTGTGATACCTTGTATTGAATACTAGACCAAAAGAAATGGTATTAGTGGGAAATTGGTGATCAATGGCTTGCCAGAAGAAATATATGCTTGTTTCTAGGCAAAAATATTATTTACCTTAGCCTCAACTGATCTATACACAATGTCTGCCATTCAATCAAAAATGACAAGATGCTAAAAAGCAGAAAATGCACCCACTGCTAAGAGAAAAGGCAATCAGCAGAATAATGCTCAAAGGTAAACCAGATGTTAACAACATCAGAGCGGGAATCAAACATAAATATAATTAACATGCTAAAGGCTCCAGTAAGTTGGTAAGCAGCATTCATAAAAAATAAAAACATGGGTAATTTTGGAAGAAATAAACTATAGGAAATATCCAGTCCTAGATGAATCCTTGAAAGAAAAATTGGTAATAGCACTCTTGAATAGCACTCTTGTTGGACTCATTGGGAGACTGGCACAGCTGAGGAACTAATCAGCTAAGGTGAAGGATAAGTCATGAGCAATTACCCAGATGAAACATAGGAAGAAAAAAGAAGGGAAGTGAGGAGACACAAAAGAGTATCCTAGAGTTGTGAGCCAATATCAAGTCATCTGTCAATAACAGGAAAAAGAGACCTAATATATCCAAATTCTGTGGGGTTTTTTCCCCCCTCAAAAACCCTCACAATATATATATGCTGTTTGAGCAATAAAAACATTAGGAAATGCGCAAAGACTCAGAAGTCAACACAAAGTGGCTTCCAAAGGCCAAATCAAGGAAATTTTAGGGAACAAAATGATGATAGTAATCAGTTATAACCCATAGATTAAAATAAGACTCCATGGCTTTATCCTGATATATACTGATATTTATACAAATGTACATTTATACATTTATATGGAGATATGAACAAATAAATAAGACAGCTTTTCTTTATAGCATAATTCCAACTAAGTCATGTAGAAGAAATTGTGGAAATAGAAAGTCATCATTTGAGAAACATCACAGTAAAAATTGTTTGAGGCAAAACTGATTAGTGAATGCTAAAATTAGTGGGTGGAAGTATGATGAGAAATAGGATATTTATATTATCTCAAAATATCGCCACACAATATACTTACAAGTGGAAAAAAATAATAAGTACAGTGAAGAAAGCAAGCATATGTCCCCTTAAAGTGATGTTAACAATATCAGTAATGTCACGAACCAACAAGTGCTTCCTGATATGTTTTAAAAAGAACAAAATATCAATTTTTCAGTATTTCTGCAAAAAATTAAAATCAGAAAGAAATCATGTAGAGACAGAAGACAAACTTCCACTCAGTGCTTCTCAAACGTGCTGAGGTCATGAAAAACAAAGCAAGATTAAGGAACTGTCCCAAATTCCAGGAGATACTAAGCAAAAGCATAATAACTAAATCCAGTGTGATACCTTGTATTGAATACTATACCAAAAGAAATGGTATTAGTGGGAAATTGGTGATATTCAAATAAGGTCTATAGATTAGATAACAGTAGTATACGTGTAGTATTATATCAGTCCTACTGAGATACAACTAACTTTTGGGGATTCTGGGTAAAGAATATTTGAAAAGTCGTTTTGCAACTTTACCATATGCCTAAAATAAATTTAAAATAAGTTGTTAAAATTTTTTAATTAAAAAGAAATTAATAAGTAAAGTGACAAAATACTAGGCCGATGGACTTTTCAACGCACAAATGTAACCAATTCCCTCCTTGTCCAAAACCTTCTGAGCCCCTGGCTTTCCTTACCTGGTCCCTGATGGCCTCATCAAACGTGGCTCTGGTTCTTCACAACACTTATCCTAGATTTCCACCATCTCCAACTCTTCAAATGCACGGAGCTCCCTCCAGTCTATGGAGGTTCAGGAGCCTCCTCCTCCGAACCCACAAGACCAGTGCTGGACCTAGCGTATCAGATATATAGAGCATACTTTTTAACACCTCTCCTAAACGATGAAATTATTTTCAGTTGAAATTGCATAAGAATTCATAATAATTGTTCTTTTCCTATTGTGTTCACTAGTTTAAAAACAATGCACAATTTTAAAATAACAGATGCCAATTTCAAAGGTTTGTATACAAGCTTTAAAGATTTCACGTAGACATTAAAATCTCTTCTTACCTGTAATAAAATTCTTACTGTTTTTGTTTTCAATTTTGAATCAAATAAGAGGTCACTTGGCAGGAAATAACGACCTGTCATCTTCCCAACCATTGTGCTTATTTGGAATCTATTGTTTAAATTCAGGAATACACTGTACTACAGAGGGTGGAGACAACATCAGAGGAGAAGGCATCTATACTGTTATGAACGGACTGTGGGAACCAGTGAGTGCAGTCAGGTGTGCGCTGGGGGATGGAGGAGTTGGGGGTGCTGAGTTGACGGTATAACTGAGAGTTCTCTGAATTAACTTACAGATACAGTGAAATATTTCCTAAAGGAAAAGCATCAAAAATGTACCAATTTCTTATGTATATATTATTTAAACTAGACACATAAGAATTCATAATAATTGTTCTTTTCCTATTGTGTTCACTAGTTTAAAAACAATGCACAATTTTAAAATAACAGATGCCAATTTCAAAGGTTTGTATACAAGCTTTAAAGATTTCACGTAGACATTAAAATCTCTTCTTACCTGTAATAAAATTCTTACTGTTTTTGTTTTCAATTTTGAATCAAATAAGAGGTCACTTGGCAGGAAATAACGACCTGTCATCTTCCCAACCATTGTGCTTATTTGGAATCTATTGTTTAAATTCAGGAATACACTGTACTACAGAGGGTGGAGACAACATCAGAGGAGAAGGCATCTATACTGTTATGAACGGACTGTGGGAACCAGTGAGTGCAGTCAGGTGTGCGCTGGGGGATGGAGGAGTTGGGGGTGCTGAGTTGACGGTATAACTGAGAGTTCTCTGAATTAACTTACAGATACAGTGAAATATTTCCTAAAGGAAAAGCATCAAAAATGTACCAATTTCTTATGTATATATTATTTAAACTAGACCGTAATACCAGCAATTTCTTAGAATTTACATCAAGAAATTATTTTGGAAAGAAGGAGAATTTTATTGCTGACATTGTCTAGAATTTATCATCACATAGAGATATTAAAAAAAGAAATCTAACTTTTAGTTGCTTTTGTTATTATCTTTAATTTCCCCACAATGCCTCCCCTCAGGGGCTGCTCCTCCCTTCATTTTACCTGTGGAATGCCACAGCAGAACACCCTGTTTCCTTTTTTCATTACATCTGTTGCCCTGCTTTGTAATAGTTTATTGATGTATCTATATCATACAGGGTATTTTGAGCTTTAGAAGGCAGAAAGGCCTTATTTATTCATAGATGCACAATTAGATTCTTAATAACTGTTTGCTGGAAGAATGATTCAATGAATACATGCATACAAGAAATGGGCCAAGATCGCAACATATAGGCCCATGACAAAAGTAAAAACTTCCAACTTTACCACTGCTCA
The DNA here is from genome assembly GCA_006410675.1 of Oreotragus oreotragus. Taxonomy (NCBI): domain Eukaryota; kingdom Metazoa; phylum Chordata; class Mammalia; order Artiodactyla; family Bovidae; genus Oreotragus; species Oreotragus oreotragus. The sequence continues at coordinate 106,061 of SJYX01021956.1, forward strand.
GATTCTTAAGGCTTTACAGATGGAGCCTGTGTGGACTTCTGATACTGTGGAGGAGGCGGTCCCAGTCGAAGGCTGTGCTTTCTTGTCTGTACAGCACAAACGCTGCTGGAGCATAAGGTGGTGTCAGACAATGATGGGTTTATGTCCCGTCTCTGCCACTTAATGGTAACATTTGAAATGTCGGTAAACTTGCTTGACTTCACTAAGCCTCAGCTTCCTCATCAGTAACAATGGGTAGAATTCCTACATGACAGGGTTCTTGGTTATCTGGTCCCTGGCATAGAGTCTGGTTATGATGGCTACCATCCCATTCCCTTTTCTCTGTAAAGTGATGCTTCAAAACACTCCCAATTCATTCATAAAATCAAAAAGACATCTTACATGTGCCACAAGATTTCCTTTAAGATAAGCAACACATGTTACAGTTTCAGGATGTAGTGTTTGTAAATAATTTTCATCAACTACAAGATTCAGTCCTGGAACACCAGGCTTCCCTTGATGTTATCAGGAGCATGCAGGGTGCCTGGAGGGTGGCTGACAGAGGAACTGGAGGCCTTATCCGAATCCCTGCTGGAGGCCTGCATAATACCCATAGAAGGCCATGGACTCCCAAAGCCAGAATTAACCAGCATCATGCTTGTTCCTTTCGATAGATACTTAATTGGTGTCTGTTAATCAGCCTGACTGGCTTCCAATAATCACAATTTATTTTCCAACTTGACAGGACATGCTTAGAGGAAGAGAAAAAGAAAGCACACAGGGGGATAAGTGTAGCAATGCACAGATAATCAACATTTTTAATTGAATTTCAGGTTTGAACTGAAGCCTTTCATCGGAGATTCTATATTGGGTCTATCACAAGCAGAATAATTCTACTCCTTTTCCCATTATTTTAAATTGGCCAGCAAACAAAAGAAAACTGTGATGTCTGAGCACATATGTTTCTTGGGTAAATTAACTGAAGTGATGGAAGCGATAGTTTAATCCAATGCTACCTATTAGAACATTTTGCAACGCTGAAAATGTTCTGCTCTGCATTGTTCTGTTCTGTATTACGTAATGTGGGAGCTATCAGCCACATCTTGTTACTATGGGCACTTGAAATGCACATAGTGAAGGTGAGGAGCTGAATTCTTAATTTAATTAATTAATTTAATTTTAAATAATGTAAATATAAATAGCCACATATGGCTAGTGACTACTGTAACAGACAGTGAAGATAAGAGACCACGATAAAAGCAAAGTCTATTGAATATCATCATGCTTTCAGAGTCCTGGTGTTGGGGCTGCATTGCTATGAAGCCTGCCTGCCTCCATGCTACACACTCTCCTGAAGGGTTCTGTCTAGTTTGTGCTCCTCCAAGGTGTCTTTAAATTGCTCCCTCTGGCTTCTAGCTATTCTTCACGATGTCTACTTCATAAGCTGCCCTTGGCCTAGTTTTCTAAGGCCTTTGTAGGTCCTTTGTCTCATTGTTTTCTGCCCTGCATTCATTTCCCTTCAGGAAATAGCTTTCCAGTTTTCTTTGGAAACCTGTCTCTTCTCTTCCCCTACACTAGATTCAGTGGATTGGGTACAGCTGACTCTATCCTGGGACTCTAGGATTGATTGCACACTGTGAGTGAGCCAAGCAAAGCATTTTGCCCCTCTGACCTCAGTAACTGGTGCAGAGATTGACACATGGAATAAATCTATCCAATGAGATAATCATGGAATCACTTCCTGGGGTCATTATAAAAGTGAAGCCCCTTTCCATTGGGACTGCTGAATTAACAGAATGGAAATATGAAGTGTTGGTGGTCATTAGTCATCATGAGAGAGGAGGATGCAATTGGAGAAGGACATTCTTGATGCTACCTTAAAACACCTGGATCCAGGTACACCTAAAGATATGTACACCTAAAGCTATTATTGCAACAAACTGTGGAAAATTCTAAAAGAGATGGGCATACCAGACCACCTGACCTGCCTCCTGAGAAATCTGCATGCAGGTCAGGACGCAACAATTGGATATGGAACAACAGACTGGTTCCAAAAAGGGAAAGGAGTACATCAAGGCTGTATATTGTCACCCTGCTTATGTAACTTGCATGCAAAGTACATCATGAAAAACGCTGGGCTGGATGAAGCACAAGCTGGAATCAAGATTGCCGGGAGAAATATCAATAACCTCAGATATGCAGATGATACCA
>SJYX01021956.1:115208-131431 GCA_006410675.1 Oreotragus oreotragus
TGATTACTTTGCCAACTAAGGTCCATCTAGTCAAGGCTATGGTTTTTCCTGTGGTCATGTATGGATGTGAGAGTTGGACTGTGAAGAAGGCTGAGCGCCGAAGAATCGATGCTTTTGACCTGTGGTGTTGGAGAAGACTCTTGAGAGTCCCTTGGACTGCCAGGAGATCCAACCAGTTCATTCTGAAAGAGATCAGCCCTGGGATTTCTTTGGAAGGAATGATGCTAAAGCTGAAACTCCAGTACTTTGGCCACCTCATGAGAAGAGTTGACTCACTGGAAAAGACCCTGATGCTGGGAGGGATTGGGGGCTGGAGGAGAAGAGGACGACAGAGGATGAGATGGCTGGGTGGCATCACTGACTTAATGGACGTGAGTCTGAGTGAACTCCGGGAGTTGGTGATGGACAGGGAGGCCTGGCATGCTGCGATTCATGGGGTCGCAAAGAGTTGGACACGACTGAGCAACTGAACTGAACTGAAGTGAAACACCAATGGATCTCTGAAGAAATCAAAGAGGAAATAAAAAATACCTAGAGACGAATAACAAGTGAAGACACAAAATGATTTTAAACCTATAGATGAAGCAAAATAAGTTCTAAGAAGGAATGTACAGATATACAATATTACTTCAAGAAACAAGAAAATATCAAGTAAACAACCTTATCTTACACCTAAGGCAACTAGTGAAAGAAGAACAAACAAAACCCTTAGTAGGAGGAAGGAAATCATAAAGATCAGAGCGAGATAAATAGGGATGAAGAAAGCAATAGAAAAGATGAATGAAACTAAACGCTGGTTCTCTGACACATTTAGCCAGACTCCTCAGATAAAAAAGAGGGCAAGGCTCAAATCAATAAAATTAGAAATTATAAAGTAATTACAATGAATACCACAGAAATACAAGGGATCATAAGAGACTACTACAAGTAATAAACACACCAATAAAATGGACAACCTAGAAGAAACAGACAAATTCTTTGAAAGGTACAGGAAGATTGAACCAGGAAGAAATAGAAAAGATGGACAAATCAATCACAAGTAATGAAATTGAAACTGTGATTTAAAAACTTTCGACAAACGAAAGTCTAGGACCAGATGACTTTACAGGTGAAATCTATCAACCAGTTAGAAAAGAGTTAACACTATCCTTCTGAAACCAAAAAAAAAAATTGCACAAGAAGGAACACCCCCCAACATTATCACCCAACATTCACCACTATCACCCCAACATTAGAAGCAAAGATACCACAAAAAAGAAAATCACACTATCACCAATGAATATTTATGCAAAAATCCTCCACAAAATACTAGCAAACCGAATTCAGCAACACATTAAAAAGATCATACACCATGAGAAATTTTGATTTATCCCAGGGATGCGAGGGTTCTTCAATATATGTAAATCAATCAATGTGATACACCACATGAAAAGAATAAAAACCATATAATCTTTGTAAAATAATTATCTAGGTGAGGACCTACTGTATAGCACAGGGAGCTCAGCCTAGTGCTCTGTGACCTAGATGAATGGGGTGGGAGATAATGGGAAGGTCAAGAAGGAGGGGATATATGCATACAGAGCTGATTCACTTCATTGCACAGTAGAAACTAACACAACATTATAAAGGAAATTACTCTAATTAAAAGAAATAAAATTAAAAATAACTTTAAAAAAACCCTATGATCATCTCAATAAAGGTAGAAAATCTTTTGACAAAAATCAACATGCATTTATGGTGAGAACTCTCCAGAAAGTAGGCTTAGAGGGAATTGACCTCAACATAATAAAGCCTATATATGACAAACCACAGCAAACATCATTCACAATGGTGAAAGACTGAAAGCATTTATTTTAAGGTGAAAAACAAGGTAAGATGTCCAGTCTCACCTCTTAGTAAGACATAGTTTTGAAAGTTCTAGCCAAAACCATCAGTGAAGAAAAAGAAATAAAAGGAATCCAAATTTGAAAAGAAGTAAAACTGTCATTGTCTGCAGATGGCATGATACTATACATAAAAAATCCCAAAGATGCTACCAGAAAATTATTAGAGCTCATCAGTGAATTTGGTAGAGTTGAAGGATACAAAGTTAATGCACAGAAATCTTGTGTATTCCCTCCTATACACTAACAACAAAAGATCAGAAAGATAAACAATCACATTTACCATTACATCAAAAAGAATAAAATACCTAGGAATAGCCTTACCTAAGGAGAAGGCAATGACACCCCACTCCAGTACTCTTGCCTGTAAAATACCATGGATGGAGGAGCCTGAGAGGCTGCAGTCCATGGTGTCGCTAAGAGTCGGACACGACTGAGCAACTTCACTTTCACTTTTCACTTATGCATTGGAGAAGGAAATGGCAACCCACTCCAACATTCTTGCCTGGAGAATCCCAGGATGGTGGAGCCTGATGGGCTGCCGTCTATGGGGTCACACAGAGCTGGACATGACTAAAGCGACTTAGCAGCAGCAAGGAGGCAAAAGACCTGTACCCAGAAAACTATAAGGTACTAATGATAGAAATCAAAGATGACACAAACAGATGGAGAGACATACTATAGTCTTGAACTAGAAGAATCAATACTATGAAAATCATGAGGTTACCCAAAGCAATCTACAGATTCAGTGTAATCCCTCTCACAGTATCAAAGGAATTTTTCACAGAATTAGAAGAAAAAATTTGTATGAAAACACAGATGAACCTAAATTGTCAAAGCAATTTTGAGAAAGAAAAGCAGAGTTGAAGGAATCAGGCTCCCTGAATATATATGCAAAACTATAGTCATCTAAACAGCATGCCACTGGCACAAAAACAGAACTAGAAATCAGTGGAACAGGATATAAAGCCCAGAGATAAACCCATGCACCTACGGTCAATTAATTTGTGACAAAGAGAATATACAATGGAGAAAAGACAGTTTCTTCAATAAGCAGTGTTGGGAAAACTAGAGAGCTACATGTGAAAGGATGAAATTGGAATATGCCCTAACACCATACACAAAAATAAGCTCAAAATGGATTAAAGACCTAAATGTAAGGCTGGACACTATGAAACAGAGGAAAATACAGGCAGAACACTCTGTGACATAAAGTTTTTGTTTTTTTTTACCTACCTCCTACAGTAATAAAAATAAAATAAAAAAAAAGAAACCTAATGAAATTCAAAAGCTTTTGCACAGCAAAAGAAATCATAAACAAACAAAAGACAACCCACAGAATGGGAGAAAATATTACAAATGAAGTAACTGACAAGGGATTAACCTTCAAAATACACACATAGTTCAAGCAGCCCAATTAAAAAAAAATTTTAAAAATGGGCAGAGATCTAAATAGACATTTCTCTAAGGAAGACATACAGATGGGAAAAGATATTCAACATTAGAGAAATGCAAATCAAAATTACAGTGTGATGTCACCTCACACCAGTCAGAATGTCTATCACCAGAAAGTCTATAAATAAATGCTGGAAGGAGAGTGGAGAAAAGGGAACCCTCGTACACTGTTGGTGGGGATGTAATTTGGTATAGACACTATGGAGAACAGTATGGAGGTTCCTTAAAAAACTAAAACCAGAGCTACCATATGATCCTGCAATCCTATTCCTGGGTACATGTTCAGAGAAAACCATAATTTGTAAAAATACATGCACTTCACTGTTCAACTGAAGCACTATTTACAAAAGCCAGGACACAAAAGCAACCTAAATGTTCCCCAACAGAAGAATGAATAAAAATGTGGTACATATAGACAATGGAATATTATTCAGCAATGAAAAAGAACTAAATAATGTCATTTGCAGCAACATGGATGGACCTAGAAATTGTCATACTGAGTGAAGTAAGTCAGAGAAATACAAGTATCATATCACTTACATGTCGAATCTAAAAGAAAATGGTACAAATGAACTTATTTAATACCAAACAGAAATAGAGTCACAGGTTTAGAATACAAAACCTATGGTTACTGGGGGAAAGGATAAATTGGGATATTGGGACTGACATATACACATTACTATATATAAAACAGATAATTAATAAGGACCTATTACTCTAGCTCAGGGAACTCTACTGAATTCTCTGCAATAACCTATATGGAAAAAGAATCTAAAAAAGTAGAAATGTGTGTAACTCTATAGCAGAAACTAACATTATAAATCAACTATACTCCAATAAAAATGTAAAAAACAAAAAAGAAGGCCCCAAAATTCACTAAAAATGTATATGAACCACCCTTTGCTTATTTTATATTTTTGTGGTAATTTCATTCCCACTCTTCATCTAGGGTAGTGTGTGTTGTTCATGGTTTATGTCTTTATCCAGGTATAAAGTTGCAAAATATGGAGAGGATTAGTTATAGCTGAGATGCAAGGGGTGGACTATGAAAGGCTACAGAAACAAAAGTTTAGGAGACAGTTCATTTGTCTCCTAATGCTACTATCATCCAACTAGAATGTGTTTACAAAAAGACCACTCAGTGCCTCCAAATAAAGTCAATGGAGCACATAAGACAAAGTAAAAAGTTCTGTTTCTGTGCTCAGGCCACCCCAACCTCCTTAAGTGTAAAAGCTAACATTTCTAACATAAGAGTGAACATGACATGAGAATATATAATGAACTCTATGGGGTATATCAGTGGTTTAGATTTTAAGAGATTTGGGAGAACAATGGGTTTGCAGGAGTTACTGAAATTCTCTTAGAGAAGGTAGGACTTAGGCTGCATTTTGAAGAACATATAATAGTCAAATGAACAGAGAAGAGATTTAATTGAGCATAAAAAGAACATTTAAAGAAGCAAAATGTTGTTGGCTTTTAAATTTAATAAGAGGGATTTGGAGGTCTGCTTTTTTATGGTTCTGACTGAGAATCCCTTTTAAATGTCTTAAGCAATCAGAGGCAGGGCCTCCCAGTTTGGATGTGCAGATTGTGCATGCATATCCAAGAAGGCTCCATTCACAGGGTAAGCATCATAGATGTGCACGTATTACAACATTTCCTTGCAGATGGTAGTAAAGCACCTTGCTCTCACAAAATTACTATGCTAATGAGTTAGTGCTAGAAGTAGACCTCTTAAGGGAAGAATGTCTTTTTTTATTCTTACAAAATCACCCTATGGGTGATTGGAAGCTTGAGATTGAGAGGTAGGGAGAACATGTCCTTTATGGTCAGAATTCATGAATTCTCTTGTCTCTGAATTCATTCAGCAAGGTCTCAGAAGACCCTAAGGGTAAAAGAAATCACATCAATTCTCAGGTTGTTTTGTTGGGCTGGCCAAAAAGTTTGGGTTTAAGACATTATGGAAAAACCCAAATGGACTTTTTGGCCAACCCCAAAAGTGAGGCCCTATTTCACCTAAGGGTTTTTAAATGTCTCTCCTGAAATATCAGGTCACAAAATAATCAGAAAATGTCAAAGCAAAAGAGAAGTTTGGGTCAGATGGTTGGTATAGAGAATCAGTTCAGTTCAGTTCATTTCAGTCACCCAGTCGTGTCCGACTTTTTGTGACCACATGGACTGCAGCACGCCAGGCCAGGCCTCCCTGTCCATCACTAACTCCAGGAGCTTACTCAAACTCATGTCCATTGAGTGAGTGATGCCATCCAACCATCTCATGCTCTGTCACCCCCCTCTCTTCCTGCCTTCAGTCTTCCCCAGGATCAGGATCTTTTCCAATGAGTCAGTTCTTCACATCAAGTGGCCAAAGTATTAGAGTTACAGCTTCAGCATCAGTCCTTTCAATGAATATTCAGGATTGATTTCCTTTAGGATTGACTGGTTTGATCTCCTTGCAGTCCAAGGGACTCTCAAGAGTCTTCTCCAACACCACAGTTCAAAAGCATCAATTCTTTGGCACTCAGCTTTCTTTACAGTCTAACTCTCAGACATACATGGCTACTGGGAAAACCATAGTTTTGATTAGATGGACCTGCATTGGCAAAGTAGTGTCTCTGCTTTCTAATATGCTGTCTAGATTGGTCATAGCTTTTCTTTCAAGGAGCAAGCGTCTTTTAATCTCATGGCAGCAGTCACCATCTGCAGTGATTTTGGAGCCCAAGAAAATAAAGTCTGCCACTGTTTCCATTGTTTCCCCATCTATTTGGCATGAGGTGATAGGACCAGATGCCATATCTTAGTTTTCTGAATGTTGAGTTTTAAGCCAACTTTTCCACTGTCTCCTTTCACTTGCATCAAGAGGCTACTTAGTTCTTTTCTGGTTTCTGCCACTAAGGGTGGTGTCATCTGCATATCTGAGGTTACTGGTATTTCTCCCTGCAGTCTTGATTCCAGCTTGTGCTTCATCCAGCCCGGCATTTCACATGATGTAGACTTCCCTGGTGGCTCAGACGGTAGAGTGTCTGTCTACAGTGAGGGAGAGCTGGGTTTGATCCCTGGGTCGGGAAGATCCCCTGGAGAAGGAAATGGCAATCCACTCCAGGACTACTGCCTGGAAAATCCCATGGACAGAGGAGCTTGGTAGGCTATACAGTCCACGGGGTCACAAAGAGTCAGACACGACTGAGTGACTTCACTTTCACTTTTACTCTGCATATACGTTAAATAATCAGGGTGACAATATACAACCTTGGAGTATTCCTTTCCCTATTTGGAACCAGTCTGTTGTTCCATGTTCAGTTCTAACTGTTGCTTCTTGATCTGCATACAGATTTCTTAGTAGGCAAGTAAGGTGGCCTGGTATTCTCATCTCTTTAAGAATTTTCCACAATTTGTTGTGATCCATACAGTCAAAGGCTTTGGCATAATAGTCAATAAAGCAGAAGTAGATGTTTTTTTCTGGAACTTTCTTGCTTTTTCAATGATCCAGCAGATGTTGGGGATTTGATCTCTGGTTCCTCTGCCTTTTCTAAAACCAGCTTGAAAATCTGGAAGTTCATGGTTCACATACTGTTGAAGCCTGGCTTGGAGGATTATGAGCATTACTTTGCTAGTGTGTGAAATGAGTGTAATTATGTGGTAGTTTGAATATTCTTTGGCATTGTCTTTCTTCAGGATTGGAATGAAAACTGACCTTTTCCAGTCCTGTGGCCACTGCTGCGTTTTCCAAATTTGCTGGCATATTGAGTGCAGCACTCTCACAGCATCATCTTTTAGGATTTGAAAGAGCTCAGCTGGGATTCCATCACCTCCACTAGCTTTGCTGTAGTGATGCTTCCTAAGGCCCACTTGACTTCACATTCCAGGATGTCTGGTTCCAGGTGAGTGATCACACCATCATGGTTATCTGGGTCATGAAGACCTTTTTTGTATGGTTCTTATATAATTCTTTTTTTATACAGAAGAAAGTTTTATATAGGGGAAAGGAGCAGTGACCCCACAAGAGCCTGACTCAGACTTGCGTATGAGTATTCGGGAGTCTCCGTGGAGGGTGAGTTGGCAGTGGCCTGCTGCAGGGCCTGGGGCACTGAGTGTGGCATGGAAACTTTTGAAGGAGGTCACCATCGTCTTCATTACCTCCACCATAGTCTGGCCTCAGGTCAAACAACAGGGATGGAACAACAGCCCTGCTCTTCAATGGAAAATTGGATTAAAGATTTACTGTGCACCGCCTGCCTCTTGAGAAACCTGTGTGCAGGCCAGGAAGCAACAGTTAGAACTAGACATGGAACAACAGACTAGTTCTAAATAGGAAAAGGAGTACGTCAAGGCTGTATATTGTCACCCTGTTTATTTAACTTATATGCAGAGTACATCATGACAAACACTGGGCTGGAAGAAGCACAAGCTGGAATCAAGATTGCCAGGAGAAATATCAATAACCTCAGATATGCAGATGACACCACCCCTATGGCAGAAAGTGAAGAGGAACTAAAGAACCTCTTGATGAAAGTAAAAGAGGAGAGTGAAAAAGTTGGCTTAAAGCTCAACATTCAGAAAACGAAGATCATGGCATCTGGTCCCATCACTCCATGGGAAATAGATGGAGACACAGTGGAAACAGTGTCAGACTTTGTTTTTGGGGGCTCCAAAATCACTGCAGATGGTGACTGCAGCCATGAAATTAAAAGACGCTTACTCCTTGGAAGAAAAGTTATGACCAACCTAGATAGCATATTTAGCAGCAGCAGCAGCTGAAAACTAGAGAGAGAGGTAGATACATAGAATCACAGTTTACTTAGAGCAGAAGTCCAGGAATAGAAATTCTCCATGAACCCAGTAATGGTAGGAATACTTAGAGTGTAACTCAAAATTTTCTATAAATTCAGTGTAGACTAGTACAAAGAGAGACAAAGTCTTAAGTGGAATGACCATGTACTTCTGTGGACTTTTATCTCCAGGACCACACTAGGTTCTCAGGACATACATTGGAGAAACATTCTCCTGTGTTTCTGGTGGGAGTGGGTGGGTAAAAGAAGTAAAGAAATCACCATTTTGAAATACTCCCAGAATATTTTGTTCTGCTTATTCTCCTCAGCCTAATAAGGGAGTTCATCCTCAGAATGGGAGAAAATATTGGCAAATGAAGCAACTGACAAAGAGTTAATTTCCAAAATATACAAACAGCTCATGCAGTTCAGTATCAAAAAAAAAAAAAAAAACCACACACAAAAAACACAAAAAACCCTAATCAAAATACAGGCAAAAGACCTAAACAGATATTTCTCCAAAGATGACAAAAGACTGGCCAACAAACACATGAAAAGATGCTCGATATCACTAATTCACTGGAGAAATGCAAATCAAAACTACAATGAAGTATCACTTCATACTGATCAGAATGGCCATCATCACAAAATATGGAAACAATAAATGCTGGAGAGGTTGTGGAGCAAAGGGAACCCTCTTGCACTGTTGGTGGGAATGTAAATTGATACAGCCTCTATGGAGAACAGTATGTCACACACAAAAAACACAAAAAACCCTAATCAAAATACAGGCAAAAGACCTAAACAGATATTTCTCCAAAGATGACAAAAGACTGGCCAACAAACACATGAAAAGATGCTCGATATCACTAATTCACTGGAGAAATGCAAATCAAAACTACAATGAAGTATCACTTCATACTGATCAGAATGGCCATCATCACAAAATATGGAAACAATAAATGCTGGAGAGGTTGTGGAGCAAAGGGAACCCTCTTGCACTGTTGGTGGGAATGTAAATTGATACAGCCTCTATGGAGAACAGTATGAGGGTTCCTTAAAAAACTAAAAATAGAACTACCATATGTCCCAGCAATCCCACTACTGGGCATATACCCAGAAAAAAAACATAGTTCAAAAGAAACGTGAGCCCCAGTGTTCACTGCAGCACTATTTACAATATCCAGGACACGTGTTGTGTGCTGTGCTAAATCACTTCAGTCATGTCTGACTCTCTGCAACCCTATGGACTATAGCCCACCAGGCTTCTCTTCCATGGGGATTTTCCAGGCAAGAATACTGGAGTGGATTGCCGTGCCCTCCCCCAGGGGATCTTCCCGATCCAGGGATTGAACCCTTGTCTCTTACATCTCTTGCACTGGCAGGTGGGTGGGTTCTTTACTGCTAGCACCACCGGAGAAGCCCAGCCAGGACATGGAAGCAACCTAAATGTCCATCAACAGAAGGCTGCAAGATGTGGTACATATATACAATGGAGTATCACTCAGCCATAAAAAGGAACAAAACTGGTTTATATGTAGAGACCACAGATGCAACCCGAGACTCATACAGGGAAAAAATAAAATTCATATTTTAACACATATATTGTGATCCACACAGTCAAAAGGTTTGGCATAGTCAATAAAGCAGAAATAGATGTTTTTCTGGAACTCTCTTGCTTTTTTGATGATTCGGCGGATGTTGGCAATTTGATCTACTTCTGCCTTATTGACTATGCCAAAGCCTTTGACTGCCTGGATCACAACAAACTTTGGAAAATTCTGAAAGAGATGGGAATACCAGACCACCTGACCTGCCTCTTGAGAAATAAGTATGCCGGTGAGGAAGCAACAGTTAGAACTGAACATGGAACAACACCCTGGTTTCAATAGGGAAAGGAATATGCCAAGGTTGTACACTGTCACCTGCTTATTTAATTTTTATGCAGAGTACATCATGTGGAATGCTGGGCTGGATGAAGCACAAGCTGGAATCAAGATTGCTGGGAGAAATATCAATAACCTCAGATATGCAGATGACACCACCCTTATGGCAGAAAGTGAAGAGGAACTAAAGAGCCTCTTGGTGAAAGTGCAAGAGGAGAGAGAAAAAGTTGGCTTAAAGCTCAACATTCAGGAAATGAAGATCATGGCATCTGGTCCCATCACTTCATGGCAAATAGATGGAGAAACAGTGGAAACAGTGGCGGACTTTATTTTTTGGGGCTCCAAAATCACTGCAGATGGTGANAAAAAGTTGGCTTAAAGCTCAACATTCAGGAAATGAAGATCATGGCATCTGGTCCCATCACTTCATGGCAAATAGATGGAGAAACAGTGGAAACAGTGGCAGACTTTATTTTTTGGGGCTCCAAAATCATTGCAGATGGTGACTGCTGCCATGAAATTAAAAGACGCTTAGTCTTTGGAAGAAAAGCTATGACCAGCCTAGACAGCATGTTAAAAAGCAGAGACATTACTTTGCCAACAAAAGCCCATCTAGTTAAGGCTGTGGTTTTTCCAGTAGTCATATATGGATGTGAGAGTTGGACTATAAAGAAAGCTGAGCACCAAAGAATTGATGCTTTTGAACTGTGGTGTTGGAGAAGACCCTTGAGAGTCCCTTGGACTGCAAGGAGATCAAACCAGTCCATCCTAAAGGAAATCAGTCCTGGGTGTTCATTGGAAGGACTGATGTTGAAGCTGAAACTCCAATACTTTGGCCTCCTGTTGTGAAGAGCTGATTCATTTGAAAAGACCCTGATGCTGGGAGAGATTGAAGGTGAGAGGAGAAGGGGACGGCAGTGGATGAGATGGTTGGATGGCATCACCCACTCAATGGACATGAGTTTGAGTAAGCTCCGGGAGTTGGTGATGGACAGGGAGGCCCGGCGTGCTGCAGTCCATGAGGGTGCAAAGAGTCAGACATGACTGAGTAACTGAACTGAACACATACACGTGAAATCTGAAAAAATTGGTATAGACGATCTTATTCACAAAGCAGAAATAGAGACACAGACACAGAGAACAAACATATGGACCCCAAAGAGGAATGGGTGGCGAGAGGATCAGCTGGGAGATGGGGACTGACATACATACACTATTGATACTACGTGTAAAGCAGATAACTAAAAAGAGCCGACTTTATAGCTCAAGGAACTCTAGTCAGTGCTGTGTGGTTACCTAAACGTAGAGCTGACTCATTTGAAAAGACCCTGATGCTGGGAAAGATTGAAGGTGAGAGGAGAAGGGGACGGCAGTGGGTGAGATGGTTGGATGGCATCACCCACTCAATGGACATGAGTTTGAGTAAGCTCCGGGAGTTGGTAATGGACAGGGAGGCCCTGTGTGCTGCAGTCCATGGGGGTGCAAAGAATCAGACACAACTGAGTAACTGAACTGAACACATACATGTGAAATCTGAAAAAATTGGTATAGACGATCTTATTCACAAAGCAGAAATAGAGACACAGAAATAGAGAACAAACATATGGACCCCAAGGAGGAATGGGTGGCGAGAGGATCAGCTGGGAGATGGGGACTGACATACATACACTACTGATACTACGTGTAAAGCAGGTAACTAAAAAGAGCCGAATTTATAGCTCAAGGAACTCTAGTCAGTGCTGTGTGGTGACCTAAACAAGAAGGAAAGATTTTAAAAAGAGGGATATATGTATGCATATAGCTGATTCACTTTGCTGTAGAGTAAAAATTAACACAACATTGTCAAGCAAGCATATCCCAACAAAAACTAACTAAATAATGAAAAGGACTTCCCTAAAAGAGGTACTTTATGGACGGTGCTACGTAGAAACCACTATGTAAGGTGAAAGGTGTTAACTAGACTTAATGTGGTGATCATTTCACAATATACACAAATATTAAATGATTGTGTTGTACACCTGAAACTATATATCAATTATACTTCTAAATATATAAATAGGTAAATAAATAAAGTATAAGAAAAGCAACATTTTATCAGTGCCTAATGATGTGGGTTTCACTAGAGAGTAACTGGCTTGAAGGAAAATAACCAATTCTAGGCACATCTATCCTTCATTGCAGGAGAAAGGAATTACCCAGGTACAGCTTGCTCTAGGCTTCCTGGTATGACTAATGGGGGGAAAGCTGAGAAGTTCTTCTGAATGTTCACATCATAGTCTCACTCAAACAGTGAGAATTAATTACAGAACTATAAGGATGCCCACATTTTCTACCACATCTATCAGACTCGTGTATTGTCAACAGTGCTTTACAGGGAAACAAACTTCAAGGCTTAAGAGTTTGTTTAAGAAGTCTTGTCATCTAGGCAAAGCTAAGGTTTTTCCAGTGGTCATGTATGGATGTCAGAGTTGGACTATAAAGAAAGCGGAGCAATGAAGAATTGATGCTTTTGAACTGTGGTGTTGGAGAAGACTCTTGAGAGTCCCTTGTACAGCAAGGAGGCCCAACGAGTCCATCCTAAAGGAAATGAGTCCTGAATATTCACTGGAAGGACTGATGCTGAAGCTGAAACTCCAATACTTTGGCGACCTGATGGGAAGAACTGACTCATTTGAAAAGATCCTGACGCTGGGAAAGATCGAAGGCAGTAGGAGAAGGGGACAACAGAGAGTGAGATCGTCGGATGGCATCACCAACTCAATGGGCATGAGTTTGAGTAAACTCTGGGAGTTGGTGATGGACAGTGAGGCCTGGTGTGCTGTAGTCCATGGGGTGGCAAAGAATTGGACACGACTGAGTGACTAAACTGACTTACTGACTGAGGGGAACCCAGAGGAACTAGAGAAGGCAAAAATAAGAATAAAAGAGAATTAATTAGTCTCTAATACCTACAGCTAAAACAAGCAGCAGATACAGCCTAAGTTCTAGCCAGATAAACACAGAAACTCACTGCAAAGCCATATTTACCTCACTTTCTTTAACCCAATATATCACATCTAATTATAAACAAAAAATTACAAGGCACGTGAAGAGGCAAAAACACAGCTTTAAGAGACAAAGCAGGCATTGGAGCCAGATTCAACTGTGGCAGAAATTAGGAATTCTCAGACCAGGAATTTAAAATACTTTTGATTAACATACTACAGTTCTAATGGAATAGGCGGACTACAGAGCAAATGGATAATATAAACAGAAATATGGAAACCCGAAGAAAAAAATCAAGAGGAATGTGAGAATTCAGAAACACTGTCATAAAAATTAAGAATGTCTTTGAAGGGTTCATCTGTAGACTGGACATAGCTGAAGGAAGACTCAGTGAACTAGAAGATATATCCACAGAAATCTTCCAAACTGAAGGTAGAGAGAAAATGCAGTTTATCAAAATGTGTGGGATGCAGCAAAAGCAGTGCTTGGAGGGAAACTCATAGCACTGAACACACGGAGTAGAGAAGAAGAAGGGCCAAAATAAATATCTGAAGCTTCCACCTTCAGAAACAAGAAAAAAAAAAAAAAAAAGAGTAAATTGGCTCCAAATAAGAAGAGAAGAATAAATAAAAATTAGAACAGAAATCAGTGAAATTGAAGTAAGGAAATCAGTAGGTAAAATCAGTGAAAACAAAAGGTGGTTCCCTGGGACTTGCCTGGTGGTCCAGTGGTGAAGAATACACCTTGCGATGCAGAGGACACAGGCTCAATTTCTGGTCGGGAAACTAAGATCCCCACATGCCACAGGGCACCTGAGCCTGGGACCTGCAACTACTGGGCACTCACGCTCTGAAGCACTTGTATCGCAACGAGAGGGTCTGCGCTCTGCAACAAGAGATCCTACACGCTGCAACAAAGATCCCACGTGTGGGAACTAAGGCCTGACACTGCCAAAATAGGAAATAAATTATTTTAAGTTTGCTCATTGTGTCAATAAAATCGACAACATTTAGTCACACTAACCAAGAAGAAACAAGAGAAGACCCAAATTATTAATATTAGACACAAAAGAGGAGTCATTACTACTAATTCCATGGGCATTAAGAAGAGAATAAGAGTGTTACTGAGACCTCTGTGCCCACCAATTTGACACTTGAGATGAAATGGACTAATTCCTTGAATTATAAAAGATACCAAAACTCACACTAACAGGAACAGATAACTCAAATAGGCTTATTCAAAGAAACTAAAATAACGAATAATGGGAAACACACGGAAATGTGAATTAAAAACACAAAGAGATGTCATCTCAAATCTGTAAGAGCGCCAAAAAGTAACAAACGTTGGCAAGGAGGTGGAGAAAAAGAAACCCTTGTACGCTGTTGGTAGGAAGATAAATTGGTGTAGACACTATGGAAGACATTCTGGGTTTCCTCAAAATATTAAAAATAGAATTTCCATATGATCCAATAATTCCACTTCTGTATATTATCTGAAGGAAATGAAATCCTCCTATCAAAAATATATCTGTACCTTAAGTTTATTACAGTATTATTTATAATAGCCAAGATACCAAAACAAGCTAAACAACATAAGGGTTTATACACAGATAAAATGTTTAATGGAACTGTGGCAAATATTCATATATATTGTATATAAGTGAATAAAGGAAATACATATATATGAACACATAAAGAAAAAGTGATATATACTCATATATATCCACATCATATTGGGTGGCAATATATTTATTTAGCCATACAAAGGACAGATTGCGTTTACAACACAGATGGACTCTGAGAGCATTACGCTAAGTGAAATTAGTAAGAAAGAGAAAGACAAATATGGTATGAACTCACTCATATGTGGAATCTAGAAAACAGAACAAAAGATTGCACTCACAGATAGGAAGAAAAGACTAGTGATTGCCACAGGAAGGGTGAAATAGGTGGTGGTTGTAACGCAAATAAGTGAACTTCTAAAACAAAAGGCACCTGGCCCAAATGGCTTTACTCCTGACACCAAAATGATTTCACTGGTGAAGTCCAAATAGTTTTACCGGGTGAATTCTACCAAACATTTAAGGAAGAAATGGGGCCATTTATCTTCAACCTTACACAGAAATAAAAACTTTCAGGTAATGCTTCCTATTGCTTTTTATAAGCCAGCATTTCCCTAACACCCAAACAAGGCAAAGACATTATTAAAAAAAGAAAAACCTACAGACAAAATATATATGATAAAACACAGATACAAAAATCCTCACTGAACATTAGCAAATTAAACCCAACATTATACAAAAAAGAATTATACAGCACAACCAAATGAGATTTATGTCAGGTAAGCAGTCAGTTCAACATTCAAAACTCAATTATTATAATCCATCACATTGACAGGGTAAAGAAATCAGATGATTATATCAATAGATGCAGAAAAGTTTTGACAAAATTCAACACCCATTCTTGATAAAATCACGAAGCTAAATAGGAATGGAGGAGAACTTCCACAACTATACACAACTATACACCACAGAGAACCTACAGCTAATATCATACTTAATGATGAGAAACTAGAAGTTTATCCCTCATAATATCAGAACAAGGCAAGGATGCCTGTTCTAACCAACTCTATTCAACATTATCCTGGAATTCCTAGCTAATGCAATGAGACAAGGAAAGAAAATAAAAGGTATAAAATTGAGTGCATAATAAATCTCACGTGCTTCAGTTCAGTTCAGTTCATTTGCTCAGCTGTGTCCAACTCTTTGCAACCCCGTGAATCGCAGTCCACCAGGCCTCCCTGTCCATCACCAACTCCCGGAGTTCCCTCAGACTCATGTCGAGTTGGTGATGCCATCCAGCCATCTCATCCTCTGTCGTCCTCTTCTCTTCCTGCCCCCAATCCCTCCCAGCATCAGAGTCTTTTCCGAAGAGTCAACTCTTTGCATGAGGTGGCCAAAGTACTGGAGTTTCAGCTTTAGCATCATTCCTTCCAAAGAAATCCCAGGGTTGATCTCCTTCAGAATGGACTGGTTGGATCTCCTTGCAGTCCAAGGGACTCTCAGGAGTCTTCTCCAACACCAAGTTCAAAAGCATCAATTCTTCAGCACTCAGCTTTCTTCATAGTCCAACTCTCACACCCATACATGACCATTGGAAAAACCATAGCCTTGACTAGACGGACCTTAGTTGGCAAAGTAATGTCTCTGCTTTTGAATATGCTATCTAGGTTGGTCATAACTTTCCTTC
>SJYX01021956.1:133742-174310 GCA_006410675.1 Oreotragus oreotragus
TGCCTTTCTTTGGGATTGGAATGAAAACTGACCTTTTCCAGTCCTGCGGCCACTGCTGAGTTTTCCAAATTTGCTGGCATATTGAGTGCAGCACTTTCACAGCATCATCTTTCAGGATTTGAAACAGCTCAACGGGAATTCCATCACCTCCACTAGCTTTGTTCGTAGTGATGCTTTCTAAGGCTCACTTGACTTCACGTTCCAGGATGTCTGGCTCTAGATAAGTGATCACACCATCATGAATATCTGGCTCATGAAGATCTTTTTTGTACAGTTCTTCTGTGTATTCTTGCCATCTCTTCTTAATATCTTTTGCTTCTGTTAGGTCCATACCATTTCTGTCCTTTATCAAGCCCATCTTTGCATGAAATGTTTGCTTGGTATCTCTAGTTTTCTTGAAGAGATCTCTAGTCTTTCCTATTCTGTTCTTTTCCTCTATTTCTTTGCATTTATCACTGAGGAAGGCTTTCTTATCTTTTCTTGCTATTCTTTGGAACTATGCATTCAGATGAATATATCTTTCCTTTTCTCCTTTGCTTTTCACTTCTTTTCTTTTCACAGCTATTTGTAAGGCCTCCCCAGATAGCCATTTTGCTTTTTGTGCATTTCTTTTCCATGGGGATGGTCTTGATCCCTGTCTCCTGTACAATGTCACGAACCTCAGTCTATAGTTCATCAGGCACTCTATTAGTTCTAGTCCCTTAAATCTATTTCTCACTTCCACTGTATAATCATAAGGGATTTGATTTAAGTCATACCTGAATGGTCTAGCGGTTTTCCCTACTTCTTTCCATTTAAGTCTGAATTTGGCAATAAGGAGTTCATGATCTGAGCCACAGTAAGCTCCCGGTCTTGTTTTTGCTGACTGTATAAAGCTTCTCCATCTTTGGCTGCAAAGAATATAATCAATCTGATTTTGGTGTTGACAGTCTGGTGATGTCCATGTGTAGACTCTTCTCTTGTGTAATGTGCTTGAATCATCCCAAAATATCCCAAAATCATCCTAAAAATATCCTCATCCCCACTGCATGAGAAAACTGTCTTCCAGGAAAGTAGTCCTTAGTGTCAATAAGATTGGACCACTGTTAAGGGTTTTGCTGAGTCCTATACTAAAAAGTGTTCTTAATGGCAGTTTTTTAAAATTCATCTAAAACAACCACTTTCTCTTTCAACCAATGACTATTAATATTCTCCAGAATGGATGCTAATTGGAAAATACTTTGAGCAATGCTGGACTCAAACATCATCCCTCTGCCCATTGTTCAGTTCCTTGTCCTTTTCTCTTATCATCACCCAGGAGATCTAATTCAGAACCATAGTCTCTTTTCTAAAGACCTCTGTATTATTGGGCTGAGTTTTCTCTTAAAGAGAGAGATATCTGGAACAACGTAACACTTCCGTGTCAGCTGGTGGATAAGATTTCCTCCTGCTGTTTGTAATATTCTCTCCATCAGAAACCCACAACAAAAGAACTGTAAATAGTTGGGTAGATGCTCACTAGACTGATCTAGTTGGGATCCGTTCCATGTCACGCATTGAGTGCTGGCAGTCTGTAAATATTTGACAACAATAGGTACCGAATACCACATGAAACCATAGAGGAGTTTCCTGATAAGAATGCTCAGGGGGCAGCAAGCACCAAGGAACTTCACTGGGAAATGAAGAGAATTGAAAGGAAGCCAACATTTCTAGAATTGCTTTACTCTCCTTTCTGCTTAGGAGAACCAATCACAAGGCCAAGTTCCAAGCAAACAAAAACTAGAGAACAACAAATGTGTATTAGCAAAACAACACGCTATGAAAGACAAGGGGATATCCACTATTTGTTGGTCGGCTCACAGTGTTGTATTTAAAAAGAAGTCCCGGTTTGAAGGGTGAGATCCAGTTTCCAGAGTCGGGAAATATATACCAGACACAGTGCGCCCATGAGACTGTCAAAAAGAATTAGAGCCCCTCTGAATTGGGAAAAGGCACTTCTCTTGGTGGCAGAAAGACTTATCTTGTTCAATGGCATGTCAATGTTACCACACACCATAGAGCCTCACATTCTACAGATGAAAGACATTATCCCACCCAGGAAGATTAGCAGTCACTCCCCCAAATAAATCAGAAGATGTCATTCTCATATGGACACCATTTGTGGAGTGTTTATACAAAATCTATGAAATTTAATAGGCTGGAGAAAATAATAATTAAAAAAATTTATTAAAAAAAAGCAAGTAGGAAAAATAATTCAAAAGGTTTGTAGTTGCCTCCAAGATTTTAGCAATGCCATCATTTCTCAAATTACATTCCTAGGAACATCAGAATTGAGCAAGAGGGTCTTAGAAGACAACGTTTCAGGGTCCAATTAGCTCAGAATAGTCTGTGCTTTAGTCCCTGGTGGTGACTGACATGTTAAGGACTTTGAAAGTCTTAGTCTGAAAATTAAAAAGACACCCTTCTTTCATTTTGTTTCATCCTATCTTTCCCCAAATATCTATGAGCCTATAACAATTTTACTTTTGCCTGGAAAATCCTATGGAGGAGAAGCCTGGTAGGCCGCTAAGAGTCGGACACGACTGAGCAACTTCACTTTCACTCTTCACTTTCATGCATTAGAGAAGGAAATGGCAACCCACTCCAGTGTTCTTGCCTGGAGAATCCCAGGGATGAGGGAGCCTGGTGGGTTGCCATCTATGGGGTAGCACAGAGTCAGACATGACTGAAGCGACTTAGCAGTAGCAGCAGCATAGCAATTTTATGCAGGCTTTTATTAAATCCATTATAGTCTACTCTACAGTATTATGATTTTCTCTCTAGCTATCAAATTCTATTCATCTTTAAACTGGGTGACTCAAAATCAACTATACCTGCACCTCCTTATTGGATCGGAGAAGGCAATGGAAACCCACTCCAGTACTCTTGCCTGGGAAATCCCATGGATGGAGGAGCCTGGTAGGCTGCAGTCCATGGGGTCGCACAGAGTCGGACAGGACTGAGCAACTTCACTTTACCTTTTCACTTTCATGCATTGGAGAAGGAAATGGCAACCCACTCCAGTGTTCTTGCCTGGAGAATCCCAGGGACAGGGAGCCTGGTGGGCTACCATCCATGGGGTTGCACAGAGTCAGACACGACTGAGGTGCCTTAGCAGCAGCAGCAGCCTTATTGGATGGGCCAAGATATTTCATGGGTATAGAAATGTTTTGAGAGGCTTAGAATGCCTGCACAAATATATCCTGCGTGCCATGCTGTAAGGCTTGCAGAGTAAGCCTGCCTTGACTGGAAAAGTTGAATAAATAGTTGAATAAATCTATGTAGATGCCACTCTTGTTGGGTTTTCCTACAACCCAAGATTCCTTTTCTTCCTAAACAAAATGTGGAGCAGAAGATGATAAACACTGTGGTTTGATTAAGGGGAAAACAAACTTTATCAAGAAGGACTTATGACACAAATATTTTCCAGAAATGGCCAGTTATATATTTCCCATCCCACATGCTTTTCCAGAACATTACCCTTGCCCTCCTCTTGAATCTAAGTTACTTTGTGAGTATTCCAAAAAAGCAAGATGACCAAATTGGTGCTAAGTGACTTTCTATTAAAAGGATGAAGTTTTTGCCTGGTTCTCTCTTTCATTGGGTGTAAGAGTAGGACACTCACTTGGGGAAAAGTTGTCACCATGATGGGAAATCAGTTCTGAATATTCATCGAAAGGACTAATGTTGAAGCTGAAAGTCCAGTACTTTGGCCACCTGATGTAAAGAACTGACTTATTTGAAAAGACCCTGATGCTGGGAAAGATTGAAGGCAGGAGGAAAAGGGGATGACAGAGGATGAGATGGTTGGATGGCATCACCGACTCGATGGACATGAGTTTGAGCAAGCTCCTGGAGTTGGTGATGGACAGGAAAGTCTGGCGTGCTACAGTCCATGGGGTCACAAAGAGTTGGGACACGACTGAATGACTGAAGTGAACTGAGCCTGATGATGGGAGCCCAGACTAACTCATGAGGAAAAAACATAGGAAGGGAATCATATAGAAAGGAGCTGATTCCCCACCCCACTGATGATTGCCAGCATCAATCATAATGCCCTCAGACGCCCTGGCCCCCAGCCCAAAGGGCCACCACCTTTGATGCCTCGTGGAGGAGATCTGAGGTATCTCTGCTGAACCCTCCCCAAACTGCAGATTCATGAGCAAAGTACAGTCTTCTACTGGCTAAACTACTACACTGAGGAGCAGTTGTTATTCAGACATCGTCATCTGAACAGGGCTCCATAAAAGGAAATGTCCAAGAATGTTGCTGGCTCCTGGCACAAAGTCATCAAGGCCCCAGCTTTCCCCTCTCTATCTCTTGGTCCAGCTTTTCTTTGTTGATGCTTTCAACATTCTCCAGCTTTCTGGAGGGGAGACAATTGGAGTGAGTCAAATCTGCAGATCAGTCAGGTATAGAAAAGGTCTCCTCCTTTGTCCCAGGAATCCCAACAAAAGCTTCAAACTACTTTTCTGTCTATAGTAAGGTCAAGTATACATCTCTGACCCAATCATGGAACCAGGGAAATTATGGACCAGACCTGATTCATAAGCCCACTGCACTGGGGAAGGAAAGGGTGGATGGAGCTCTGGGAAAACTGGAAGCACTGAGATTTAGAATTTAGGGTGAGATGAGCTCCCAAAGAAAAAAGCAAAGGTTACTATTGGTGAAAGACTGCTGGAATAGGAAACAACCAAAAAACAAGTACATTTTTAAAAAGAAATTAAAAATAGATTCTACTATAAGTACCACTCTTAATTAAAAAATAAAAGTGAGTATCTATTGAGTGCTTTATTTTCACAAAGCACGTGAAAGGCATTCTAAGTGCTTTTGTGCATACATGCTAAGTTCCTTCAGTCATGCCCGACTCTGTGCAACCCCGTGGGCTATAGCCAGCCAGGCTCCTCTCTTCATGGGATTCTCCAGGCAAGATGGGCTGCCATGCCTACCTCCAGGGGACCTTCCCGACCCAGGGACTGAACCCGTGTTTATGTCTTCTGCATTGGCAGGCAGGTTCTTGACCACTAGTACCATCTATAAAGCCCATCTAAGTGCTTTACAGGTATTAATTCGTTAAAAGCCTCACAACTTCTATGAAGTAAATACTGTTAATATTATCACTTTACAGAAAAAAAAGAAAACAAAAATATGATGCTAGAAATTGGCCAAGTCTGTATGGTTAGCAAATAGCAGAACTGGAATTCCAACCAAGCTCTCCTGGCTCCAGAGGCAGCATTTTAGTCACTGTGCCAGAGTGACTGGTTCTAACTTTAGTGGATGCTACTGCTAAGTCGCTTCAGTCACATCTGACTCCGTACAACCCCATAGACGGCAGCCCACCAGGCTTCCCTGTCCCTGGGATTCTCCAGGCAAGAATGTCCAAGCTCTCCTGGCTCCAGAGGCAGCATTTTAGTCACTGTGCCAGAGTGACTGGTTCTAACTTTAGTGGATGCTACTGCTAAGTCGCTTCAGTCACATCTGACTCCGTACAACCCCATAGACGGCAGCCCACCAGGCTTCCCTGTCCCTGGGATTCTCCAGGCAAGAATGCTAGAGTGAGTTGCCATTTCCTTCTCCAATGCATGAAAGTGAAAAGTGAAAGTGAAGTCGCTCAGTCGTGTCCGACTCTGTGCGACCCCATAGACGGCAGCCCACCAGGCTTCTCCATCCATGGGATTTTCCAGGCAAGAGTGCCGGAGTGGGGTGCCATTGCCTTCTCCACTAGTGGATGCTAGAAACAGAGAAATGAACAAATGGGGTGTCAAACTGGAGAAACCTTTTTACTAGAGGAAGACAAAAACATGTAACAACATAAGGGCAACTTCATGCGCCCATTTCCCTAAGAAAAGTGAAATGATACATTTGATCTCTAGGAGGAGGCGGTAATACTGGCATCCGGACAGGGGAGGTTACATTGTGCTACTTTGAAATAGAAATGGGACTTTGCCTTAGGAAGGGTAGGGGAGAGAGGGCTGGTCAAGGCAGGAAAGATAGTCAAGGAGAGGAAAGATGATATGTTTTTCTAAAAACTATCCAGAGTTATTCATCCTTTCAAAATGTATTTGTTGAGCACTGAACACAGATCCAACCAGTCCATTCTGAAGGAGATCAGCCCTGGGATTTCTTTGGAAGGAATGATGCTGAAGCTGAAACTCCAGTACTTTGGCCACTTCATGCGAAGAGTTGACTCATTGGAAAAGACTCTGATGCTGGGAGGGATTGGGGGCAGGAGGAGAAGGGGACGACAGAGGATAAGATGGCTGGATGGCATCAGTGACTCAATGGACGTAAGTCTGAGTGAACCCCGGGAGATGGTGATGAACAGGGAGGCCTGGCATGCTGCCATTCATGGGATCGCAAAGAGTCGGACACGACTGAGCGACTGAACTGAACTGAGCACACTTGTAGGGACTTAGGATGCATCAGTAAACTCAACAGATAAGAACCCCTGTCCCTCTGGCACTTATGTGCTGTGAGCACATCATGGATGCCGCCTTTGCTTCAGCAAGACTGAACAGCTATCTCTATGCTGGGATGGCCCCCTCTCCCCCTCATCTGAGACAGCTAGCTGTGGTGTGTTCTATATCTCCCTAGAGTCAAAGAAGAGAAAGGTCAACTTTGATCTCAGCTGTTGCCATCTGCAGAGAGCCAGAAAACCACCAGGAGGACCTGGTTAAGGGGCCACGAAACAGAGATCTTTCCCTTTCGGCTAAGCGTGTTGGCCTGCGCTGACACAAACGCAGAGAAGGCCCCAGGCAGAGGGGAGGCTGTGGGGTGCCGTTCCTCACCGGTGGCTCAGAGGCCCAACTTGGAGAGGATGGCTGGGCGCGGATCACGCAGGGAAGAGCACAGCACTTTAGTTCTCAGTAAATGACAAGCTTTATTAGAGGAAAGGAAAGAAGCAGACACATCCTGTTCTTTCCCGTAGTTCTTCAGGAGGAAGGCAGAGACCAGTCACAGACAGGCAGAGGGAAGAGCAAACGTCTCTTTTCCCAGGATAACTGAAGTGGTCTGTACTGTTTTATTAGGGGGGAAAAAAAAATCCTCCCTTCCAACTGGCATCCTCAAAATTGTGTACTGAATATTTCCAAGGAAAAGTCACACTATACAATGTGAGTTTTAAAGATAATTATTTTTGTCATCTCTTCTGGAATCTGAGTTCTGGGATCTGATTCAAAACTTGAATCCCCCAAAAAAGAAAACTATGTCTACTGGCTTTTTTTTTTTTTTCCTCCCTGAACCCTGGACAGTTATACTCAATGCTCTTTGTTTTTAAAAAAAATCCTCACCCATCACATAGTAATCTCATCATTCCACAAACTTGTTTATAGCCACAGGTACGGTCAGGTACTCTTCTGGGCAAGGAAGCTATAGGATGGATGAGACAGACTTAGAGCCCTTGTCCTGGCGGAGCTTATTCTAGCTCAGAACTTGTGTCTGTGATGGATGAGAGAAGTGTGCCTTGGAGAAGAGGGACAAGCCCTGGTCTAGCTAACATCCAGAGTTCCCCTCCATAGGACTGCCACATGGCAAGGCTGGCTCTAACTTCCTCCCTCAGGTTTGTGATCTGGTACCCACTCTCACTCTACCAAGCCATTTAAATGTTATTTTATGAGAGCCCATTGTGTAAGGGTGAGGAAACATAAGCACCTACAAGGGTAGCAGGCCCAGACGGACTTCTCCAAGAAGGTAACTCTATGACCTTGTCAGCTCAGCCCCTAGACTCAAGATCTGGATTCATCATTTGTTAGCCATGTGACCCAGGAGAAGTTATGTAATTTATAACATGTGACAGTAACTCTCCTTCCTAATATTATACCCGCTTTACTGATGAGGGGACTGAGGCGTGAAGATGTTACGTTATGTAAGGTGTACAAAGCAGTACTGAGCATATGATAAACTCTTCAGTGTTGGAAGGCCACCTCTAGACACCTGAAAATCATTTGCTCAACAAATATTTACTGAATGCCTACTATACCTGGTACTGTGGATGTAAAATCAGTGCAAGGCAGGGGGGATCCTTGTTCTCATGGAGCTCACATTATTCAAGTGGAAATACAAAATTACATAAAAAGGTAAAGGTCACTGTTTATTAGAATAGCTTATTTCCCGTGTTTGGTGATGTCTTCTAAGTGATATTTCTTTGCTATTCCGATTAGGGCTGTCATGACACCTGGGCTCTGCAGCCAGGGGAGGTCCTGGCCCCAAGGTCTGACTAGAGAACAGGAATGACTTTCAAGTGGTTAGTCCATAGGTGACCCATGAAAGGATGGGGTGTTCTCCTGGAAATGCAGGGTCAGCAAAAGGAGGGCTTTCCTTTTTTTGCCACTGAAAAGCCCCCACTGCCCCACTCTTGCTATTAGCATGGGAACTCCGTATCTATGGAGGCATAAGTACATTGCTGTTTGGACTGTGATACCCTCCAGAGGGAGACAAGGGAGCCCGTTGTGCCTTCAGGGGAGACCTTCAGACAAACTCCCTCCCATACATCTGGCAAATGTCATATCCCACTCCTAGAACCCTCAGATCACCCTTCATCCAGCAAACACAGTTTTGCAAAGAAAGCAGGCTGAGGCAGGGGGTCCTTTGTCCATCACTGATTGATAGAGCAGGTGTGGAAAAATGACGGATGGTACCGAATTCTTACTCTGAGCTCAAGATGATACGAGAAAAGATGATTGGCAACATGGAATACTAGATATCAGGAAATAGGATTTAAAAAAAGAATGAGGCATCTTTAAATATATAGGGGCACTGAATTCTGTCTCCTATTGCCCCACCACTCATGATATGGGTGCACATTATAATTAATAGCTGTCAGATTCTGAGCACTTCACGTGAGCCTGACAATCCTCATACTTCATCTAACAATTCAATTTAAAACATCATCTTCTGTCATTCTCACTACCCCTCCCCGTGCCACAAACACGTAGACATTGCTACCCACATTCTACAGATGAAAGGATCAAGACTGAGCGCAGTCAGATAAGCTGCCAGAGGTCTCAGAGCTAAACTGTGAGCGCTGAACGTAGGCTGGCTTGATTCTAAAGTCCAGGCCCTTCGCCACCACCAGATACTGCTCAGGCACCAGAAACAACGTGAAGGTGAATGACAAGCTCGTAGGAAGGCAGTCTCAGAAAGGGAGAACGGGTTTTCCAGACGCAAGGACTGAGCTGCAGGGAAGCCACGCTGAAACGATCAGGTGTTTTAAGCAGTTGGGGTGTGGAAGGAAAACGAGAAGCCATCTTCGCAGAGGCCCTCATCAAACACCTGATCAAGTGGCAAGGTCCAACATAGCGTTTCTGTCTGTCCAGGGCTGTGCTGGGCTCTGCAGAAAAACTGGCACCCGGGGCCCGCCCACACCTTACAAAACAATTGAGAAAAGTGCTCAGAGCAGGAGCCAGAAGACCTGGACTCTAGTTTTGGGAACAGCAAGGACAAGAAGGCACTTTCCATGAGCCCCCAGAGCTTCTGGCTTTGAAAGCCAGCGGGCCTTAATTTTGGGAGCTCACAAGACTAGAGGAAATAATCTTCACTCTTAAATAACACATTCAAACTCTCACAGGCACGGGGACAAGGGCAAGAGCAGTAATCTGATAGGCCAGACCTACCTGCTGGTCACGGAGAGTCTCCTGGAGAGGCAGGGTAGCTGTGGACATGCATGCTGGTGTCAGGCATGTTGGGGACCATTCAGCTGCATGAACACTGCTGCTACTGGAAACTAACATTTTTGGCTCCTTAGTGCCAAGGCCTGGCACCACCAAACAGCCTCCAGGTGCCAGTGCTGGGTCACTGCAGTCTGAACAAGTAAGTGAGTGAGGACTCAGCCCCACCCATCAGCCAACAGGCTAAACACTAAAGAGCCCACACCTGTCCCTAGGTGTGAGCATATACTTGGGTCCAGCCCACCAGTGAGCCAAAACCAAGCTCCACCCACCAATGGACAGACATTGGCCCCACCTGTCAGGAAGCCTACAGAAGTCTCTAGACCAGCCTCAACCACCAGGAGGAGGCAGGCCAGGGAGCAAGAAAAGTAAGACTGGCACTGTGGACTAGACCTATCCTGGGAACCGCCTGGGCCCTGGCCCTACCCATTAACAGGCCAACACGACTTTCAAGACACCATGAATCCTGTATGCAACTATGTCAAGAACTGGCACTCCCACCAAAATCTGACATGACTTTGGGATCCCTGGGCCCTGCAGCCAGACTCCAGGAACCAGCTCTGCCTGCCAGTAGTCTGGTACTAACCCCGGGATCTGGCATTTATTGTGCACTTTAATTCTAATCTAATGCGACTGCTGATCTGACAGGAGGTACCAATCCACTGCCCAGAGGTTGAGGATCCCTGCCCTAGAGCGTACAGCTTGGGTGATG
Source organism: Oreotragus oreotragus (assembly GCA_006410675.1). Taxonomy (NCBI): domain Eukaryota; kingdom Metazoa; phylum Chordata; class Mammalia; order Artiodactyla; family Bovidae; genus Oreotragus; species Oreotragus oreotragus. Next base: position 144,138 of record SJYX01021956.1, read on the forward strand.
CGAGGGGAGTGCAGAGTTATGGTACATAAGATGCCTCCTACAGAGGTCACTTTTCCAAGGTCAAGAAACATAACTAACCTATCACATACATAAAAGTACTAATAGCAACTCAGACAAGTGGAGGTGGCAGAAGCAGGAACAAAAGGGACAAGATAAAATCCCAGAACAAAGTGAAGTGGAGACAGATTGGCAATCTACCCAAGAAGGAGTTCAGAGTAATGAACATAAAGATGATCAAAGAGCTCAGGAGGAGAATGGATGTACAGAGTGAGAAGTTGGAAGTTTTTAAGAAAGTGTTAGAAAACATAACAAACCACCAAGAAGGTACTTTGCCTCTGTGCCTTGGTTTCCTTATGAGCAGAAGGAAGAATTTCAACATTCCATAACACTGTGACTCTATTACTAATATGAATGAAACTTCAGTTAATTAAAAAAATATATCACTTGCAGAATTCAAAGGCAATGGCACCCCACCCCAGTACTCTTGCCTGGAAAATCCAATGGACGGAGTAGCCTGGTGGGCTGCAGTCCATGGGGTCGCTAACAGTCGGACAGACTGAGCGACTTCACTTTCACTTTTTTCTCTTTCATGCATTAGAGAAGGAAATGGCAACCCACTCTAGTATTCTTGCCTGGAGAATCCCAGGGATGGGAGAGCCTGGTGGGCTGCCGTCTATGGGGTCACACAGAGTCGGACACGACTGAAGTGACTTAGCAGCAGAATTCAATACCTAAACAGGATCATTTCCCAATTCCCTCAACAGCTTCCAAAATAATTCAAGATTCTGCTGAAAGTCCTGCTAATTCCAGAAGATCTACTACCAAAAAGGCTTCTCTCCTTCCCTGGTGCCACATCCACAAAACCTTCCTGCCAAACAAAGGAACCATGAAGAATAACACAAGAATCATGTAAGAAACGAATCGCCAGTCTATGTTCGATGCAGGATGCAGGATGTTTGGGGCTGGGGTATGGGGATGATTCGGAGGGATGATGTGGGGTGGGAGGTGGGAGGGGGGGTTCATGTTGGGAGTTCATGTACACCCATGACGGATTCATGCCAAAACCAATACAGTACTGTAAAGTAAAAATAATAATAATAAAAAAAAGAATCACAATAATCATCATAAACATGCCAACCAACAATAATTGCAGGTGTGAAAAATGATCTGGTCTTGTTCTAAATGCCTTATTACATCCATTAATTTGTTAACCCTTTAGTGAGTGCAGTGATAGGATTCCACCACTGTCTGATTTCAGAGCTACCCGCACCATAAGTGTAAAGGCACAACCTGTAGCTGCCGGCATACCTGCCTCATTATACACCTTGTCCATCATGTCAGTCACCATCCCAACCTCTTGCATCCCCTAGTCCTACTGGGATGCTGAGTCTGCTGTAGAATAAAAGATGTAGGGATGAGGGCTTCGACTTTCTCTTCTCGTGCTTAAAAAATCCTGTCTTTCTTCTTAATGAAGAACTTAAAGTTTTCTCTAGAAAATTAATTATAGCACTGTCCTTAAAATAAAAACTTGGTGTCAATCATAGTATCTACCAATTCATAGGCACTGGGAAAAAAGTAGATATGGAAAAAACTCCATATGGATGGAGTTTCAGTGTGGCTCCTTCTGTAACATTTATCTCTTGGAATGCAGCTTGTCCTCAAAGAAAGAAAACTAATTTTGGAGTCTTCCCAGCTAGGTTCTGTTGCCTGCTGGGGCCATTTGTCCACCACCTACTTGAGTTCTTGACTTCTGTCCTAGGTCAGGAGGTAACTAAGCTCAAACTCGAAGTTCAGAGAAAACACTTGCTCTGGGCCTGGAGTTTGCTTCCGGTTACGTCATTTCAGAGGCCAAATGCCCAGTTCTAACAACCAGATTGTGCTTTACCACATACTTTTGGAACTACAGCTATGTTCCAGCTTTGCTGAGGTATCCTATCCCTGTAGGTGGAGCTCAGGTTCTTGTGGCTGCTCTCCACTCAGGGGGGCTAATTTCCTGATTCATTCTTAGACTTTTCCCTTCCTTCCCATTAACAGACTCTACCTGTTCACTTGCAGGAATATATAAATTCTTCCCTGGAGCATCCCTGTTTGAGATACTCTATTTCACCACCTGCCTGGACTTCTAACACTGGAAGGGGAGGCCATCAAGTTAGATAGAGGTCAAGGGCTTACCCGCTTGCCCCATTTTACTGCACTGAGCACTATAGGAGCTTAAATGAGGAGCAGGAAGGAAGGCAGGAAAACTCACCGCTGAAATTAATGTGGACTAGAATCCGAGTCTAAGGAAGAGGCAGAAGTGGGAAGAAGAGATTTTATAGCTGCTGCAACAAGGAAGGAAAGCGAAAACCTTAATTAATTTTGTTAGTCTATGGTACGGACACAATTCTAAATTAGCAGGTTATAACTGAAAAGGCTAAGGTAAGGTAATAGGTAAGGTAACACTCAGGCAGAATATTTTGGGGCATTAGACCTAAGCACAAAAAGAAAAACACTCATGCTAGAAATAGATGAAATCACCTTGTATTCATAATTTATAGGTAAGAAAATACAGATGTAATATATCCTATCATTCAGCAAAACTTTTCTACTCAAATAGAACATAGATTTGTATAACAAAGAACAGTCCAGAGACAAAGTACAACTGGGGAGCAACAGCAAATTGTGTACAAATAGTAAGAAATTAGAAATCTTAAAAATTCACTCTCTCTGCATTTATAAGGCGTGTGTTGGTTTATCCAGTGGCAGTTGCTTCCAGAACAGAAAAGAAACAGGCGCATTGTTCAATCTAGTTGTGCTCATTTGTTTCAAAGCCACATTCCTACTGGATCTTTAATGTATCAAGTTATAGAAATTAAAATGCGTGTTTCTGCTGAAAAGGAAACCTCCAGATTGATAAGTTGGTGCTGGCCTGCCCTTGATTTCAGTGAATGTCCGAGTCTTACTGATTCAAGTTCTGGCAGGCTCAGGCCTGGCTCAATCCGGAGAAATAAGGAGATCTAAGACTGCTGTAGCCATAAACCAAGATGCTTCATACAGGGAGTTACAACTGGGAACAGATGGTGAGTATTTCACCAGGTAGGGTGCAGCCCTCAACCACAATCACTCGCTGCTCTCATTGCTGGCAGTGAAAAGCTGGACAGGACTCTAATGGCTGGCTAATGAGCATGATTAAACCCTGGTAATGACTCATCCTGGGAGAAAATGTTCAACCCTGCAGAATACATTCTGCTTTATTATCTGTGAACTTCTCACTGATGGGGACTGGAGATTGACGGCCTTCCATTACATGGAGGATGTGAGGTTTGCTGGAAACGGAAGGTGCCTTCAAATTGTCACAGCTTCTGATGCTCACGGGCAGGTAGAAGGCCCCCACCCCCACCCCCAGGGAAGTGGGAAGGATCACCCTTTTCTTCCCCTTAAAACACCAGCCTGCGATCTGGCAAGAGGGGCAGGGGTTGAGTCTAAACAGAAATGCGTTGTTTTCTGCATAGATTTGATTAACACCGTGCTGTCGAGTCTTTACGGTCAGGTCCGATTATATTACAGTCATGACAAGTAGTTAATGAATTTACATTGACTAATCCATACAATGCTAAAGATTTTTCTGTCAAGATTAATATCCAAAATGTGCAGGACACTGTCTGATGTATGGCCCTGCTTCTTGCACCGATGTGGCCCATGGCTGGTGTTTAATGTCCCATGATTGGAGCTAAATGACAGACGAGAGCTGGACACTGGGCTTCAGGATTGTTTGGAGAATTTTGTAAACAAAAGCCAAAGATGTTCTTCTTCCTCTCTGATTAGACACCTGATATCTTGCTTTCTTCTCCTCAAAGAGCCCAGGCAAGCACCTTGGAGGATCCTCACAGACTCTCTGGACATGGCAGTATGTCCCCTCACTCTTGGCCCCTCCCTACTTAACTATCGCTTGCTCTGACTCTTCATTTCCTCTTCTGAGTCTCCTCACCATGGCTGACCACTTGTCTTGTTTTTCTGTCCCACTATACCAAACACAGCGTCACCAGCCCCTCCAGGCTTCCTCAGTTCCAGCCATAGCATCTTTCCGTGAATCTGTGGAAAGCCATGGCATCCTCATCTGGATGGCAAATACCAAACTATAGTGGGCATGAGACTCAACTGCAGGACAGCTCAAGCATGCAGTTTACCACCCAGCCATTAGGTCTGTGCTGAGTCCCATGACTTTGCTGGTACACGAATCAGGCAGCACAAGGGTTTCTTCATGTTTGACAAAAGGGGTCCAGGGTCCACACTGTAAGAATCAAGGCTGCCACTTGTCTAGTTATCTCCAGCAGGTCCCTTATCCTTGGCGGCAGTGTCTGCACTAAAAAATTTATTGACAGGGTGATGTGGACAGATACGGTGGTCAACGAGGGATCAACACTCTGAGAACAGGACCATACAAAAAACAATACCATACTCTAATACCATACAAAATTCTGGTCTTTTCCACAGCTTGCTTTAAGCCTATGAAAATCAAAAGCCCCTGGATATCTTTACTTTAAACTTTTGGCTACCAAAGGTGGTAAAAATGTATCATATTGACAAATTTAAAGCCCTTGCTTGAGAAAATATCTAGGGAAGAGACAGTGGGAAATGGACAGGGGACGGCATAAGGGGAGCGGGCCGCCTAATGGTGTCACTGACTGTAGCCTCCCTGTGGTCATCTTTAGTTCAATTAGCTGTAAGTCCAGGTACAATGAAATGTATGAAGGTTCAAGAAGTTTGGTTTTTACTTCATACCAGTGGAAACTGGAGTAAGAAGTAAGAGAATTATCACTATAATTCGGGGATCATGAATGGGTACCTTGAATCAGGCCTATCAAGGCATAACTCTATGACATGTTGGGAGGGGTATTAACCTCCACTGAGGGCCTGATAGGTGCTTTTCAAGCATCACTGCTTTTGTTGAAGCATCACTCTTTATAAGAACCCTGTGTGGTGAGAAAAATTGCACTCGTTGTCCAGTTGGGGAAATTCAGGTTCGGAGAGTATAACCTGTGGCCTGCCCTAGATCACGCACATAGCATTGGCAGGTTTAGGATTTGTACTTGGGTGAGTCTGACCATCCCGCTGTAAAACACTGTCTTGAGGATTCTGAAGATGTCCACTTGACCTAACACTCTGGACACTTTCTGTCTGAAAGTCAGTGTGGCCACTTTTTAACTCTTGCCTTCATGTCTTCTCTTCTCAGGGATGATGTCGTATTTGTCACACCTCAGCTGGCTTCTCACGATGGGCTAATGCAATATTATTGAGATGTATCAGACAAACAGTATGTCATCATTACATTAAATGATTATCCAAGACCAAGGTCTTCAGTGGTTTCTTCCAGGGAAATCTCAGTTCTATAACTACATAATCATGTATATATTAAGTTTACTCTTAGAACTTTGAAGGTTGGGTGGAGAATGTGCTATTTTCCTCTCATATCATCCGATTTGCATTTCAGTTCAAACACCTCCTCCTCCCTAAAGTTTTCTTGATTTTTATCATTGAAATTTGCACCTTTTGCTCTGTGTCCCATTTGGCTTTGTACATCACCGTGCTCCGCCACTGCAATCGCTTGGGTCCATATCCATCTCCCCTATCCACGTTGTACATGCCTAGAGGAAAAGCACTGAGTTTTGCTCATTTCTGTTCAAAGCCAATGTTAAATTAATGTTGACTGAATTCATAAATGGGGAATAAACCATATAACTAAGTGGATTATTTCCCCAAGGCTTAATATGGACCACAAAACTTTGGTCTTTCAGATTCTGAGAACTCAAATAATCACAAATATGACTTGCAAGGGTTGATCCAGAGCCCAGTCTTGGGAGAAATACCAATGAATAAGTCAGCATCTTGGCCCTAGGCGACTGAAGTCTTACCCAGCCAGGACCCAAAAGGGCAGCTCTGGGCAGCTGGGACGTTGAATTCCCTCCTTGTGTCTCTCTCCCCACAAAAGGCCTGCTGTTGTTCACTGAAACCCACCAGTAGGCAACTTTCCTCTTATTTCATGCCAAATCAGTGACCCTGTGCTGGCCCTTCCACAGAAGGGGCCTGACCCACTGCAGCATTCTCACCCTGTCTTCTCTGAACTGCTCCCAATGGTTTCAGTGGCATTTTTCACTTTCCGGGGGCTGAGGCATGGCCTGGAAGGGCCTCCAGGTTCACGTCAAAGGACTGTCCCAGCAGTGGGGCTGCAGTACCACCGGGCTTCCAGGAAGGCTCATAAAGGGGCCAGTTGTAACATTCACACTCCCTCAGAACACATTCCTTGTGTCCCAGTTGGTTTTGGCTGAGGGCATAGTTGGCCAAGAACAAGGAGGCAAACACTGGAACAAACATTTCCAAAATCCAGCCCGTGTGACCAGGGCACTGCAGGGAACTGGGTGGAAGTCCTCCCTTAGAACCACCCCCATCCTCACCCACCCAAGACAACTTTCTTAAGCTCCTTGGCATTCCTGGCACAGTCACTCTTTAATGTCGTTTTATTTTGACATTTTGTGATGTTCGTTTGCATGCTTGGGGCTGTTTCTCCTGCTTTGAAAACTCTTTTTGGGGATCAGGTTTTAGATTCTTTTCAGAGAGAAGAAATCTCTGTGGTCCTTCAAGCAGAACTGTTGAAAGGTCTTGTTTTTCCAGTGATTACCTTCTATGAGAGGAGAAAAGCATACCAAAACCACAGTTTTGTTTCTTTAGGCTTAGGGTAGCTGGAGAAAATGCTAATTCTGGGTCTAACTTTGGAATCAGTCTTTTTCCACATTTACTCATTTGACTTGAAGTTATTAAACACTTACCCTTATATTTGGCATTTCACTAGGTACCAAGGTCCTAGAAAAGAAAATGAAGTTCTTACTCTTGGGGAGATTCCAGACAAAATGCAGAAGTAAAATCGTCACCCTAGAAAGAGCAGGAACATAGCTGCCAAGGAATGACGGTCACTCTACACATGAGTTCCTTATGTGGAATCCAGGCATTTCAAAGTCCACAAAGGAGATTCTGTATGTAAGAGTGTCTATGTGCATATGTATGTGTGAGATATTTATAGGCACAGATATACACACACACATATATATGCCTTCTTCTCTGAGAATAATAAGCCATAGTTTACTGAATTCCTCAAAAGGCCTCCCTAAATAAGTTCCACATATTGAAAGTACTACCTTCTTGTTTGTATGTTGGAACTCCATTCCCAAATCAGGTTAACATATGCCAAAATGAGCAAGTTCATCTTATCTTTTTTTTTTTTTTTCCTTATTTTTTTTCACTCAATATCTTAGATTCTGATTCAGAGGTTGTGCCAGATTACACTTGTTCAAGTCTTATCAATCTGTATTTTTAAAACACAAATATTTAAGTGTGAAAAGATCATCTCTCTTTCTCTTTGAGGATATGACTTTGTTAATAAGCATCTTTCCTTCAAACAAACAAACAAACAAACAAACCCTGCAATATCATTGGTAAAGTCTCTATTTCCTGCATTGGCCAGATTATGAAAATAACATTTTATTTCAAATGAGATAAGACATAGTATACTACCTGTGCAACTGTAATTGTATTCAATCATAGATGATAATGGACTGTATCTGAACTGATTCCTTTCCTTAGAGAGGATATAAGTTCTCCAAAGGAGGAAAAGAGTTATGTGTTTGGGTTAACAGCCAAAGGTTCTGGTTTGACGAGAGCCAACAGTCTATCCATCAGAACTCTCTGGTCTCCTAGCCTCCCCTTGACCATCTCTGGTGACAGGGTACATAGTAATTTTGGAAACTGCCATGTTGGTCCAGGAGGCTGCAGTACAGAATCACAACATTAATGAGACTTCCTGGAATTATTCAACGTGGTGGCCTTGATATGGCTATGAGAAATTTCTTCCTTACCCAACTTTGCTAGGTCCTCACATCCTGAACCTGGGTTCTGCGGTCTAGGACCACCTATAACAGGTTGTATCAGTCTTATGAAGGGATTCCTTCCAGTAGAAGTTTCAGCTTGGAGTCTAGCGTCAAAGAGAACTGAGGCATCAAATCAATAAGAGAATGAAGGTGTTTCTAGTTGACCCTATGCTGAAAATGGAGGACCATGGAGAATGGTCCTAATCAGAGGGACCCAGAGCTTGTCAGCTCATAGTTGTTGGGAAATCATTCTTAGTTCTTTTCTTTTGACCTCTGATCTCTTGTGGCTAGTTCTTATGTTGATTACCTTAGTACATAGAGCACAGCATCAATAAAACAATGGTCACATAGGTAATCCCTCCTCAGATGTGCCTATTATTGTTATTCTTTTCCCTGACCACAAGCTATACTCTTTATTACCAGACAGATTTCTCCCTCTCTCTTTAACATACAGACTCACACTTTCTACTCTCAAAAGTTTCGGTAGAAGAGTATGAGTTACTGAAAATAGAAGCAGGGGATCTGTAATTGAAAGTAAAGCAAGTCATTCTCATCACTGGTCTGATCCCCCAAGTCCATCTACAATATCTTTGACCTGTATTTTCCCAGCCTGACCACAATAATAACTACTCTCATTGCTGTTATGATTGTGACATGGAATTCCTATGATGCACACATTATCTCATTTAAGCTTCCCAACAACCCTATGAGATGGGTACAGCCAATATATACATTTTACAGATAAAGGAGCAAGATCTGAGACGAGTTAGGTAAAATCCCCAGGGCCACATGGATGTTTAATGGCATTGGCTAAATTTTAACTGAGTCTGACTCCAAAGATTCCAACTCTTAGTCACTGTTCTCGCCTATGCTATTTTTGCCCACCTCCAGTGAAAGGGGCTCATTCTCTTTAAGTGGTGATTTTAAGTTCTTTCTCATATAAATTCGCTCATTCATCCATTCCTCCACTGAATAAACATATTGAGTTCTCTAAGTACTGAACTGTATGTCTCTATAAATACAGATCTTCCAGATCTGCTGCCTGGGTTTATACAACCCTATTTCCTGCAGATATCGGAACCTGCTAACTTTGTTCTTCTTTAATCAAAATGCCCCCTGTTCCTTCAAAAGAAAGCTTTCTCAAAGAAGCTGTCTTATGACAGGGACTCTGGTACATCGTTTTCAAACAGTTGCCTAGTTTAACAACAAAGAATAACAAACAAAAATGACTAATATTGAGAATTTACTATACATCAGCTACTGTTCAAAGCACTTCACATGACTTAACTAATTTCATCTTCACACCAAACCTATGAGATACTGTTCCCAATTCACAGATGAGGAAACTGAGGTTCTGAGAGGTGGAAGAACTTGCTCAGTCATTTGGATAACCAGATCTCAACAGTCTTGTTCCAGAGACCACACTTTACCTCTTATGGTATTTTTTATTATTATTATTATCTCAGGAAGGGTAGTGCCAAAGTCTGCTTTCTACCAGCCAAGGCCAATGCCTTCTCAGCACAGTTCCTTCTGAGAAGCTTCCTTTTCCTTCCTGGGTCCACTGAGTAGGCTGTCAGGCTCATGCTAGATACTCCTCAGCTCAGCAGCCCTCAGCCCCTGCTTCTCTGTGTTTCATACTCAAAACCCTCACAAAGCGAATCTCTGCATCTGAAACCCATGTCTCTCCCCTGCTTCTAAAGGCACAATGCACCTTATCCTCCATCTTATATCTGCAATTGACTTCCCTAAGTCCTCTCCTGAGGAGGAAAAATGAACAAATACTCCTCCTTTAATCACTCAGCTGAACAAGGGTAACTGGGCACACTTAGAAAACACTAAGCTCTTAAAAATATGCATTTCTGAAAACAGCAGATATTTTTAAAAAGTTAAACCACTTATATTTTAGTATCTTCCACAAGTCCTTCTTAAAAACAATTAGTTAACATTTACTAGTCCAGTCATTCTTTATAGGAAAATGCTTTTTGAACCTCCTAATTATGTATGGGAGAGTTTTCTCCCCAAAGAGAAATACTGTGCAAACTTAACAGCTCCTTTATTCTTAATTTAAAGATGATCTTTTTTCTGAACATGTATAATTTATGTTTGTGCATTAATTCTGTAATTAATGGTTATAAAATACATCAAATATGTAAAGTGCTGCATAAGTGCTTAATTAAAATAAAAACAAAAAAGTGATAATAATTAATTGTTCATCCCAAAGGCTAGACAGTATTATAGTTCACAGTGACTATCAATTAATATTCTTATTGTTAATAATATGTTCAACTTTTTACATAAAACAGAACATGTTAAAATTTCCTGATTAAATAGAATCAAAAGAAGAAAGTTCCTTAAAAATATTTTCATCATACAAAGCCGCTGTGGGAAAACAGCCTTCAAATTTTGCATTTTAATCATTGGTTGAATTTAGCTTCATTATGAAATTTTTGACTGCAAATTATACTATTATAATGCCACATTTTCAAGTTACCATTCCTCCTCAAGGAATCCTGAAGTTACAGCCAAACCTAAGGACAGTGATCTTAGTTATAGATATAGGTTCGTTTATGTCTTAAATGGCTAATATGCAATAAGGTGCCTACTGTGTGGAAAGAACTGTTCCCAGGGCTTTGGAAATACTCTTTTTGACTGCTTGACAAATCTGTTGAGTTCTCACTGTGTGCTAGACACTGTAGATGCTAGAAATACCACAGGGAATAAGAAGCAGGTGCAGGTTCAACCCTCCATGGTGCTGACCATTCAGGGAAGGGTGCAGACACGAAATAAGAACTGCAAACATGATGAGTGCTGAAAAGGGCCATGCTTCTCAAGGACCAGGCCCGGCATCTACTCTGGAGGCCCAACTGCCTTTCACTGCTTACATTCTCTCCAGAAGCAGTAGGCTATTAAGGAGAGACAAATAATCTTATTTTGAAAAGTGAAATATAACTTCCTGTCACTATGCTAATGAAGCAATAAAGTTAGAATTCATAAAGTACTGTATTTAATGAAAACACTGCCAAGATAGAGTGTCAATATGCTACACTCTAGAATAGCCACCCACACAGAGCTCTTTCTTCTGTACATACTTTGGCATTGAATCTTACACTTATTGATCTCAAAACTTTTAACCCTTTGATAGAAAAATCCCTGTTCTTAATGGATTAGCATATCTCAAACTTGGAGAACCACTTGGACTCACTTGGGCGGCAGCGTCTTTCTCTCCATAATAGAAACACAGTGCCACCCCTTAGTCAGCCATGTTGACCTTCTGGGCCAGGAATTTTAATTTGAGGTCCACGGATAGACTCAAAGGATTAATAAAGCCCAGAGACACAAGTACATTTTACATTCCCCAGATTTGTCTTGGAGAGGAGGAATTCTTTTTCATTTTATCCTCAAAATGACCTGTCATGTTTTAAATGTTTTCAACCATGTTTTATAAAGGGCTTCTCTGATAGTTCAGTTGGTAAAGAATCTGCCTGCAATGCAGAAGACCCTGGTTCAATCCCTGGGTCAGGAAGATCTGCTGAGAAAGGGACAGGCTACCCCACTCCAGTATTCTTGGGCTTCCCTTGTGGCTCAGCTGGTAAAGAATCCACCTGCAAGAATCTGTGCTTATAAAGAAGCTACCTTTCCTCCATTGTATTTTCTTGCCTCCTTTGCTGCAGATTAATTGACCATATGGGAAGGGTTTATTTCTGGGAATTCTATTCTCTTCCATTGATCTATATGTCTGTTTTTAGGTGTGTGCTAATAACATGGTGTTTTGATTACTACAGCTTTGTAGAATAGTTTGAAGTCTGAGATCATGATATTTCCAGCCTTGTTCTTCTGTCTTAAGATTGTTTTGGCTACTTAACCAAGGAAAATTAACACACTAATGTGGAAAGATATAGCACCCCAATTTTTACTGCATCATTATTTACAATAGTTGAGATATGGACCCAGCCTGTGAATGGATAGGAAGGACTCAACAGAGAATGCAGACCCAACCTATAAATGGATAATTAGGACGCAACAGATGAGTTGGATAAAGAAGTTGTGTTATCTATATAATTACACACACACACACAAACACACACACACAATAGACTATTACTCAGCCATTAAAAAGAGTGAAATCTTGCTATTTGTGAGAACATAGTTGAACCTGGAGGGTATTATGCTAAGTGAATTAAGTCTAAGTCAGACAGAGAAAGACAAACACTGTCTGTTTTCATGCATATGTATAATCAAAGAACAAAACAAATGCACAAATATAATGAAATAGAGACAGACACAGAGAACAAAGTAGTGGTTGACAGAAGGGATGGGGGTGGAAGACGGGCTAAATAAGTGAAGGGAATTAAGAGGTACAGACTACAGATTATATAGTAAATAAGTCACTGTTCTATAATATACAGAGTATGGAATGTAGTAAATGATACTATATTAACTTTACATGGTGAAAAATCTATAAAAGTATCAAATTAATATCTGATACAGTTGCCACTAATATTGCAAGCAAACTATACTTCAATAGACAAATAATAAATATATAAATAAATGAAAATAAAAACCATTGCCCTTTCCAGGCTCCTGCGGTAGATTTCATTAATGACTCAAATTCTTCACCTTTCTCTCTGTGTACAGTTTTGTTCATGGGACTGTGCAATTCTTGCTGCTAAAGAAGTGGAGTCTATGTTCATACTCCCTGAATCTGGGCTCAGACCCATGACTTGCTTTCACCCATGGAATGAGGAATTTAGTGTGTTGGTTCTTAGTTTAGGCATCAGGAGATAAAGGGTGTTTCTGCTTGGTCTCGTTGGCTTCTGTCATCACTACAGGATAGATATGCCTAGGCCAGCCTGCTGATCCCACAAGGAGGATGAAGAATCCTAAGATACTATAACCAAGGTGCCTCAACAAAGCCCACCTCAGGACAAAGCCCTCAGACAACCTTCAGACACATGTGCAAGCCCAGCTGAGATGAAGCAAACCTAGTCTTCAGTAGGAACGCCCAGTTGACTCACAGATGTGCAAACTATAATAATAAATGATTGTTGTTTTAAACCACTGAGTTTGGGAAAGTTTGTTACACAGCAGTAGCTGAGTCACCTCTCAATACTTAAGGAGAGTAAACCTCTGGAAAGGTCATTCGGGATCTGATACTCTCACCGATGCTGACATGGCCTCAAGTCCAGTCTCTGATAACTTTTCTCTGTTGTCCCCACACAAGGCTTGGGGATAAGGCCCCAAGGTCTTCCTCTAGAACTGTTCTGTAAAGGTTCTGTAGTGAGCTCTCCTTACCCACGCTGTCTCACGTCTGATGAGATTACTCATAAATGACTGTAGGCAGGATTAATGGGAAATGGAGATTTCTGTTCACTCAGGTTAATTCCAGGAGAGGACATCAGCAGAATGGAAGTGAGATGATAATAGAACATAAGTGCTCTTGAGTTGCCAAGGCCAAGAAGAAGAGCCAGCACCCTGGCTGTGGTTAAGAGGAGAGCAATTCTTTGAGATCTTTTCATTTGCCATTTTAATTCTCTGTATGATGTTTCATTATACTAAATGCAAACTCTCTCTGGCAACATGGCCCTTTGGACACAGTTCATCATGTTATTCCATCTATGCGGTCAATTTTTTCTACACTTCTAAAGAGGAAATGTGAGGGAGGAGGGTCAGCTCAACTTCCCATTGTCCACTGGTCTTCTGAAATAGCCCACAGACTACATTACAACCTAAACAAAGATTTCAGTGCCTCCGGAACACCCAGTCACACCTCCTCCCTGATCACCATCTTCCTACATTGTAGCTACGTGACCATGAATGAGTCAGAAACATCTTTCCATGTTTGGAAACCTAAGGAACTGGTTCAGTACATGACCTTTATGGCTTGTAATCATAAATTTCTCTGATTTGTCTCATCTATTCAAGAAGATTCACAAAAGCATCAATTTTTAACTTTGGAAGGAATATTCAAAATGATCCAGTCCCAACACTTTCATTTATGAAAGAAAAAGAGGCTCAGACAAAGAAAATGAGTGGCCTGGCCCACCCAGCAGGTTCACGGCGGAGATGAGAATCTTTTTCCTTTTCACCATCGTCTCTCATTTAACTTCCTTGAGGACAGGGGATAATTTTGAATTCCTGTTTTTCTTCTTTAGGCTCACAGTCCAAGAATTGTAACCAACACTCAATAAATCTCAATAGATATTTGTTGACTTCAGCTGGGAATGAGTAAGCATTGGTTACAAGGCCAAGAACCAAATTTCTAAGACTGTTCAGCCAAGAGAACATGACTGCCATGTTCCCTGGAGGCCTTCTGCTCTCCTGAAGAGGAGAAGGATGATTGTGCCTAACTAGCTTCTTTAGTTACATGTTGATCAAAGAGTCAAAACACCTTCTTATCCAGCACTAGGCTGACATCACTGGTTCTTCAAACACCAGGGCTGCTCATCATGAAGGTGTGGTGGGCAATTTACACATAATTTCTCATTCACAGTTTAGGTTTTGAAAGAAGAGATAGGCTGTGGGTAAGGACATGATGGATTGGATTCAGGCGGACAGCCACGGAAAATGCTTATTGTTTCAGAGTGAACTGATGTTTCTCTAAATAGCAAACAATTTAGACTCCCAAGGAAGGTAAAATAAAGAAGTCGAGCACTGAGCACAATCAGGTTTGGATTATCTGTCATTGTCTCAGATATTTTCCGCTCTCATTTTTGGAGAGCTGCAAGTTTGAACATGGTCCCCTCCTGGGTGGCATTGCTGTTGAAATGAGGAGACACAAAACCACACATCATCTCCGCCTGCTCTCTTGGGAAACCACATTAATAAAGCTCAGCTTACTCTCAAATCAGGCACTTGGAGCATTCCAAGGGCAGTAGTTCTTCATGCTGATGAAGTCCCCTAGAAGGAATGTTCTGTCCTCAAATGTGTTTGGGAAATTCTTAGTTAAAGGGTTTTCTAAATTGATTTCCTTTTTAAAAAGTAGGTGAATAAATATGTGATATCTGATGCATTAAAAGAACAGATGGCATATACAAACTATGAAACTTAATAGTAAAATACATACTCATGAACCTCCATCACGTTGAGAATGAAAACAATGCCAATGTCTCCAAATCAACTTGTGAATCCCTCCCTGTTTCCCTTAACTTTCCTCCATACATACGTTACTTACATACAATACACACATAGGTGTGTGTATTAGACATTTAATTTTGCTTTTAGTGTAATTTTATTAAAATTGAATTCTACCGTTCATAGCTTTGAACAACTTGCTTTTTTTCATTCATCATTATACATCTAAGATATATCCATGTCATTATATATAACTATCGATCATGAAACCGCTAATGTCCCATGATGTAAAAATACTACTGTTTATTTATCCATACTACTGGGATGGACAATTTAGCTGTTTCTAGTCTTTAGCTAGTGTGAGTAATGATACAANTCTTAATGGATTAGCATATCTCAAACTTGGAGAACCACTTGGACTCACTTGGGCGGCAGCGTCTTTCTCTCCATAATAGAAACACAGTGCCACCCCTTAGTCAGCCATGTTGACCTTCTGGGCCAGGAATTTTAATTTGAGGTCCACGGATAGACTCAAAGGATTAATAAAGCCCAGAGACACAAGTACATTTTACATTCCCCAGATCTGTCTTGGAGAGGAGGAATTCTTTTTCATTTTACCCTCAAAATGACCTGTCATGTTTTAAATGTTTTCAACCATGTTTTAAAAAGTGCTCTGCCTATAAAGGGCTTCTCTGATAGTTCAGTTGGTAAAGAATCTGCCTGCAATGCAGAAGACCCTGGTTCAATCCCTGGGTCAGGAAGATCTGCTGAGAAAGGGACAGGCTACCCCACTCCAGTATTCTTGGGCTTCCCTTGTGGCTCAGCTGGTAAAGAATCCACCTGCAAGAATCTGTGCTTATAAAGAAGCTACCTTTCCTCCATTGTATTTTCTTGCCTCCTTTGCTGCAGATTAATTGACCATATGGGAAGGGTTTATTTCTGGGAATTCTATTCTCTTCCATTGATCTATATGTCTGTTTTTAGGTGTGTGCTAATAACATGGTGTTTTGATTACTACAGCTTTGTAGAATAGTTTGAAGTCTGAGATCATGATATTTCCAGCCTTGTTCTTCTGTCTTAAGATTGTTTTGGCTACTTAACCAAGGAAAATTAACACACTAATGTGGAAAGATATAGCACCCCAATTTTTACTGCATCATTATTTACAATAGTTGAGATATGGACCCAGCCTGTGAATGGATAGGAAGGACTCAACAGAGAATGCAGACCCAACCTATAAATGGATAATTAGGACGCAACAGATGAGTTGGATAAAGAAGTTGTGTTATCTATATAATTACACACACACACACAAACACACACACACAATAGACTATTACTCAGCCATTAAAAAGAGTGAAATCTTGCTATTTGTGAGAACATAGTTGAACCTGGAGGGTATTATGCTAAGTGAATTAAGTCTAAGTCAGACAGAGAAAGACAAACACTGTCTGTTTTCATGCATATGTATAATCAAAGAACAAAACAAATGCACAAATATAATGAAATAGAGACAGACACAGAGAACAAAGTAGTGGTTGACAGAAGGGATGGGGGTGGAAGACGGGCTAAATAAGTGAAGGGAATTAAGAGGTACAGACTACAGATTATATAGTAAATAAGTCACTGTTCTATAATATACAGAGTATGGAATGTAGTAAATGATACTATATTAACTTTACATGGTGAAAAATCTATAAAAGTATCAAATTAATATCTGATACAGTTGCCACTAATATTGCAAGCAAACTATACTTCAATAGACAAATAATAAATATATAAATAAATGAAAATAAAAACCATTGCCCTTTCCAGGCTCCTGCGGTAGATTTCATTAATGACTCAAATTCTTCACCTTTCTCTCTGTGTACAGTTTTGTTCATGGGACTGTGCAATTCTTGCTGCTAAAGAAGTGGAGTCTATGTTCATACTCCCTGAATCTGGGCTCAGAGTCATGACTTGCTTTCACCCATGGAATGAGGAATTTAGTGTGTTGGTTCTAAGTTTAGGCATCAGGAGATAAAGGGTGTTTCTGCTTGGTCTCGTTGGCTTCTGTCATCACTACAGGATAGATATGCCTAGGCCAGCCTGCTGATCCCACAAGGAGGATGAAGAATCCTAAGATACTATAACCAAGGTGCCTCAACAAAGCCCACCTCAGGACAAAGCCCTCAGACAACCTTCAGACACATGTGCAAGCCCAGCTGAGATGAAGCAAACCTAGTCTTCAGTAGGAACGCCCAGTTGACTCACAGATGTGCAAACTATAATAATAAATGATTGTTGTTTTAAACCACTGAGTTTGGGAAAGTTTGTTACACAGCAGTAGCTGAGTCACCTCTCAATACTTAAGGAGAGTAAACCTCTGGAAAGGTCATTCGGGATCTGATACTCTCACCGATGCTGACATGGCCTCAAGTCCAATCTCTGATAACTTTTCTCTGTTGTCCCCACACAAGGCTTGGGGATAAGGCCCCAAGGTCTTCCTCTAGAACTGTTCTGTAAAGGTTCTGTAGTGAGCTCTCCTTACCCACGCTGTCTCACGTCCTATGAGATTACTCATAAATGATTGTAGGCAGGATTAATGGGAAATGGAGATTTCTGTTCACTCAGGTTAATTCCAGGAGAGGACATCAGCAGAATGGAAGTGAGATGATAATAGAACATAAGTGCTCTTGAGTTGCCAAGGCCAAGAAGAAGAGCCAGCACCCTGGCTGTGGTTAAGAGGAGAGCAATTCTTTGAGATCTTTTCATTTGCCATTTTAATTCTCTGTATGATGTTTCATTATACTAAATGCAAACTCTCTCTGGCAACATGGCCCTTTGGACACAGTTCATCATGTTATTCCATCTATGCAGTCAATTTTTTCTACACTTCTAAAGAGGAAATGTGAGGGAGGAGGGTCAGCTCAACTTCCCATTGTCCACTGGTCTTCTGAAATAGCCCACAGACTACATTACAACCTAAACAAAGATTTCAGTGCCTCCGGAACACCCAGTCACACCTCCTCCCTGATCACCATCTTCCTACATTGTAGCTACGTGACCATGAATGAGTCAGAAACATCTTTCCATGTTTGGAAACCTAAGGAACTGGTTCAGTACATGACCTTTATGGCTTGTAATCATAAATTTCTCTGATTTGTCTCATCTATTCAAGAAGATTCACAAAAGCATCAATTTTTAACTTTGGAAGGAATATTCAAAATGATCCAGTCCCAACACTTTCATTTATGAAAGAAAAAGAGGCTCAGACAAAGAAAATGAGTGGCCTGGCCCACCCAGCAGGTTCACGGCGGAGATGAGAATCTTTTTCCTTTTCACCATCGTCTCTCATTTAACTTCCTTGAGGACAGGGGATAATTTTGAATTCCTGTTTTTCTTCTTTAGGCTCACAGTCCAAGAATTGTAACCAACACTCAATAAATCTCAATAGATATTTGTTGACTTCAGCTGGGAATGAGTAAGCATTGGTTACAAGGCCAAGAACCAAATTTCTAAGACTGTTCAGCCAAGAGAACATGACTGCCATGTTCCCTGGAGGCCTTCTGCTCTCCTGAAGAGGAGAAGGATGATTGTGCCTAACTAGCTTCTTTAGTTACATGTTGATCAAAGAGTCAAAACACCTTCTTATCCAGCACTAGGCTGACATCACTGGTTCTTCAAACACCAGGGCTGCTCATCATGAAGGTGTGGTGGGCAATTTACACATAATTTCTCATTCACAGTTTAGGTTTTGAAAGAAGAGATAGGCTGTGGGTAAGGACATGATGGATTGGATTCAGGCGGACAGCCACGGAAAATGCTTATTGTTTCAGAGTGAACTGATGTTTCTCTAAATAGCAAACAATTTAGACTCCCAAGGAAGGTAAAATAAAGAAGTCGAGCACTGAGCACAATCAGGTTTGGATTATCTGTCATTGTCTCAGATATTTTCCGCTCTCATTTTTGGAGAGCTGCAAGTTTGAACATGGTCCCCTCCTGGGTGGCATTGCTGTTGAAATGAGGAGACACAAAACCACACATCATCTCCGCCTGCTCTCTTGGGAAACCACATTAATAAAGCTCAGCTTACTCTCAAATCAGGCACTTGGAGCATTCCAAGGGCAGTAGTTCTTCATGCTGATGAAGTCCCCTAGAAGGAATGTTCTGTCCTCAAATGTGTTTGGGAAATTCTTAGTTAAAGGGTTTTCTAAATTGATTTCCTTTTTAAAAAGTAGGTGAATAAATATGTGATATCTGATGCATTAAAAGAACAGATGGCATATACAAACTATGAAACTTAATAGTAAAATACATACTCATGAACCTCCATCACGTTGAGAATGAAAACAATGCCAATGTCTCCAAATCAACTTGTGAATCCCTCCCTGTTTCCCTTAACTTTCCTCCATACATACGTTACTTACATACAATACACACATAGGTGTGTGTATTAGACATTTAATTTTGCTTTTAGTGTAATTTTATTAAAATTGAATTCTACCGTTCATAGCTTTGAACAACTTGCTTTTTTTCATTCATCATTATACATCTAAGATATATCCATGTCATTATATATAACTATCGATCATGAAACCGCTAATGTCCCATGATGTAAAAATACTACTGTTTATTTATCCATACTACTGGGATGGACAATTTAGCTGTTTCTAGTCTTTAGCTAGTGTGAGTAATGATACAACGAATAGCCTCATAAAAGGCATCTGTGAAAATATGCAAGAAAAGGTTTAGTATGTACACCTATGAGGAGAATTCCTGCATCATAAGTAATGTGCATGCTTAACTTGACAAGATAAAAGTACATCGTTTCCTAAAGTGCTTATGTTGCTGTACTCTCTAGGAACAGTACTGACTTTAAACCTAGCAAGCAAGAAGTCTTTGCCCAGGCAGTTCTGTACCACGAAGTTTGGTACGTTTCCAACTGCCCTTCTGAAAAGTCTCTGTTTCCCGTGTGCAACTAAGACTGGTCCTGTGTAGAAGCAGTGACTGGGCAGGGCATTCTAGGGCTTGTCTAGTTTATTTAGGGTTCTCTCTGTCCCTCTAGCACTCCACCTCAACTCACCTGCCCCATCCACCATGAGGCGTCTGCAGGCTTTCATCTGTGGGGTCGTCCTGTGGCCCACAGGTGGGGTCTCTGTTCCAGGGTTTGGCTTGGCCAGCACATTGCTTCTGCTGCCTGAGGCTGTATTTCTTCTGCAGGATTGAGTGAGATTGGGCTGCTAGCAGAGAGGTGATGAGCTGCTTTGGGGTGATTCTAATTGTTCATATAGACACAGTCTCTGAAAAATATATTTGCTTAGAAGCTCACTCACTTTAGGAGGAAGAGTTTTCAAATTCCACAATCCCATCACCACTTAGTGCTGTCAAATGTCTTAATTTTTGCAACCTCGTGGGTCTGAGGTGGGCTCTCATTGTGGTGATAATCTGCATATCCCTGATTACTAATTTGATCATTTTTCCTATTTTTACTTTTCACTATAACAATTTTTCTATGAAATGTTTATTTTAAGTCCTTTAACCACTCATTAAAATTGTGGTAAAATACAATATTTACCATCTTAAACACTTTTTAAGTGTACAGTTTAGTAGTGTCAAGTATATTTATATACTTGATTGTACAACGCATCTCCAAAACTTTTTCATCTTGCGAAACTGACACTCTATACCCACTAAAAAACAATTCCTCATTTTTCCCTTTCCCTAGCCTCTGGCAGCTACAAGTCTATTTTTGTTAACAGAATTCAACTATTCTAGATAGCTCATATAAATGGAGTCAGATAGTATTTGTCTTTTTGTGACTAATTTCAATTAACATAATGTCTTTAATGTTCATCCATGTTATAGCAAGTGTCAGAATTTCCTTTTTGAGTCTGAATAATATTCTATTGTCTATATACCAAGTTTGATTTATCCATCAATGGACACTTGCGTTTCAGTTTCCACATTTTAACTACTGTGAATAATGCTGTGACAAACGAGTGTGCAAATATCTCCTCAAGATCTTGCTTTTGATTCTTTTGATGTATACCTAGGAGTAAAGTTGCTGGATCATATAGTAATCTATTTTTCATTTTTTGAGGAACCATGATACTATTTCCCCATTTCTTCCAACAGTGTACAAGAGTTTAAGTTTTTAAAATTCTTGCCAACTTTAAAAAACAATTTCCATACTAATAGATGTAAGGTGATAGCTTATTATGGTTTTGCATTATCCCAAAGATTAGTGATATTGAGCATCTTTTTATATGCTTGTTGATTATTTGTGTATCTTCTTTGAAATGTCTGTTCAAGTCCTTTGTCCATTTTTTAACCCAGTTATTTTATTGCTGTTATTGTTATGAACTGTAGGAATTCTTCATGCATTCAGGATACTAGCCTCTCATTATATATATGATGTGCAAATATTTCCCCTCATTCTGTAGGTTGCTTTTTCATTCTGTTGATTGTGTCCCTTGATGCACATAAGTTTTGAGTTTTGATGTAGCCAAGTTTACCTATTTTAAATTTTATTGCCTATGCTTTAGGTGTCACAGTCAAAAAATCATTGCCAAATTCAATATCATGTAGCTTTTCCTTTATGTTTTCTTCTAGAACTTGAATAGATATTTCTGGAAAAAAAAATCCTAATGGGAGTTTGTAGGAATTGTCTTAAACCTGTCACTTTGGGTAGTATTGACATAACATATTAAATCTTCCAATCCATGAACATGGATATTTTCCCAGTTATTTGTGTTGTTTTCATTTCTTCCAACAACATTTTGTAGTTTTCACTGTACAAGTCTTTTATCTTCTTTGCTAAGTTTATTTCTAAGCATTTTATTCGTTTTGACCCTCTTATAGACAGAATTTTCATTTCCTATTCTAGTTGCATAATTGCCAGTGTATGAAAATGCTAGTGGTTTCGTATGCTGGTTTTCTATCCTGCGCCTTTGTTGCAGTCATTTCTTAGTTCTCACAATCTTTCTGTGGAGAGGGGGATCATTAGAGTTTGTTTCAACTATTTTCTTTTTTAAAATGTGTCTTTTTATTTATTTATTTATTTATTATTTATTTATTTTTTTTTTACACGAACTCCCAAACATGAACCCCCCTCCCACCTCCCATCCCACATCATCCCTCCAGATCCTGCCCATACACCAGCCCCAAGCATCCTGCATCCTGCATTGAACATAGACTGGCAATTCATTTCTTACATGGTGGGATGATTTGGGAAAATGTGTCTTTTTAAAAAACATTTTGATTAGTTCATTTTATTTTTCAGATACTAATCTTGGTTACATGCAACACAAACACATCTCCCAGGATTATGGCTTGTCTTTCATTCTCTTTATGATGTCCTTGGAGGAACAAAATTATTAGTTTAATCTCATTGGATTTAGCTCTTTTGGTTAGCCCTTTTTGAGTTGTGTTTAAGAAATCATTGCCTAACTCAATTTTAAGAAGATATTTTCTTATCTATCCTTCCAAATTTTAATTGTCTAATATCTATATTTAAGCATCTGATTCATCTGGAATTGATTGTGTGGAATGAGGTAAGTAAATAATTTTAGTTCATTTTTCCTTAACTAAAGCCATCTGTCCCTGAACCAATTATTTACTGATTCTTCAGTGATGGGATGTTTCCTCTGGCATTTATCAAGTGTTTATTTATGCATGGAATTCTGTCTAGACTGTATTTTCTTCCAAATTAACTTTCTCTTCAAAGTAGAGACATACCTTAATTATTTGGTTGAAAATGAGTCCTGATATCTAATAGAGAATGTCCCCTCATCCTATTCATCTTCCTTAGTGTTTTGGCTACTTGAGCACATTTGTTCTTTTATATACGTTTTAGAAATAGCTTATCAAGTTTCTTAACAAATCTCAATTGAAATTTTTATTGGAATTGCATTGATTCTAGAATGTCAACTTAGAACTGACATCTTTACAATTTTGAGTCTTTCAACTCATAAGCAAAGAATACTCTCAACTTGCTTAAGTTTCTTTAATGTCTTACAGTATTTACTTTTAATGTTTTTGCATCAAGGGATTACAATAAATTTTGTTAAATTTATTTCTAGGTATATTATTGTGATTACAAATAGTGTACTTTTATTTTTGTTCCATCTTCTAAATGTTTATTTTTGATACAGAAGATGCAATTAATTCTTATATGGATCTTATATCCAGCCACCATGGAAAGTTCTCACTAATTTTTATAATTTACCTTTAGATTCTTTTGAGTTTCCAGTAAACTGATTAGACAATATGTTATTGTCAATGTTATTCCCTCATTTCCATCCTTATAACCTTTTCCCACTGCACCAGTTATTAAATAGAAGTGATGATATTGTGAATTCCTTATTCCCCCTTTTCAGGGAATAACCCTAACTTCACTATTTATAATGTTATCTTCTGTAGTTGTTAGATTTTTTTTGTAAAGTTAAGGAGGAACACGTCTGGTCATAAGACTTTTTGATTTTAAGACTCATAAGACTCATTTTATTCCTTATAACCTTTTCCCACTGCACCAGTTATTAAATAGAAGTGATGATATTGTGAATTCCTTATTCCCCCTTTTCAGGGAATAACCCTAACTTCACTATTTATAATGTTATCTTCTGTAGTTGTTAGATTTTTTTTGTAAAGTTAAGGAGGAACACGTCTGGTCATAAGACTTTTTGATTTTAAGACTCATAAGACTCATTTTATTTCCTTTTGTTAATAGTTGCTTAATTTTATCAAATGATTTTTCTGTAACTATTGATATCATCATGGGATTTTCTTTAATAATCAGGTTTAATCGTCTTTAATGTAATTCAGAGATACAGGACATAATATATGCTACTAAATTGTAGGAACTTTACATTAGACATATAATAATAAAACCTGTATCCACACTAAAGGCAAAAGATCTTAAAAAGAGTGAAAGAGAAAAATCAGACACTTAAAAGTGATACGAGATAAAAGTAGTACTGATAATTCAAGCCAAAAATGATGAATAACAACAACCCTCAGAATGGGAGACAATATTTGCAAATGAAACAACTGACAAAGGATTACTCTTCAAAATATACAAACAGCTCATGCACTCAATATCAAAAAACCAAAAGCCTCAATTATAAAATGGATGGAAGACCTACATAGGCATTTCACCAAAGAAGACACAGATGGCCAACAAACACATGAAAAGATGCTCAACACCAGTAATTGTTAGAGAAATGCAAATCAAAACTATGAGGAAGCATCACCTCACACCGATCAGCACAGCCATTATTAAAAAAAAAATCTACAAACAATAAATTCTGGAGAGGGAATAAAGAAAAGGGAATCCTCTTGCAGGGTCGGTAAGAATGTAACTGGGACAGTCACTATGGTGAACATATGGAGCTGCCATGAAAATCTAAATGTAGAACTACCATATAACCCAGCAACCTCATTAGTGGGCATATAGAGAAAACTATAGCTTCAAAAAACATAAGCACCCCAATGTTCCTTGCAGCACTATTCAGAATAGCCAGGACATGAAAGCAACCTAAATGTCCATCAATAGTGTAATGGATAAAGAAGAATATACAGAATGGAATATTACTCAGCCACAAAAGGAGCAAAACTGGGTCATTTGTAGAGATGTGGATGAACCTAGAAACTGTCATACAGAGAGAAGTCAGAAAGAGGAAAACCTGACATCATATACTAGCGCATATATGTGGAATCTAGAAAAGTGGTATGGATGATCTCACTTGCAAAGCAGAAATAAAGACACGGTCTCGAGAACAAACACAGGGACACCAAGGGGGGACGGCTGGTGGCTGGGGACTGGGACTGGCACGCATACGCACGCACTAAGCTGCTTCAGTCGTGTCCAGCTCTTTGACAACTACGGACTGTACCTGCCAGGCTCCTCTGACAATGGGATTCTCTAGGCAAGAATATGGGAGTGGGTTGCCATGCCCTCCTCCAGGGGACCTTCCTGACCCAGGAACTGGACCCGTGACTTTTACGTTCCTGGATTTGGCAGGTGTGTTCTTTGCCACTAGTGCTATCTGGGAAGCCCCAGGATTGACATATATACACTATTTTATAAAACCTTTTCATTTTGTATTGGGATACAGCCGATTGACAATGTTGTGATAGTTTCGGGTGAAAAGCAAAGGGATTCAGCCATACATATACGTGCATCCATTCTCTCCCAAACTCCCCTCCCATCCAGTCCACTATATGACACTGGGCAGAGTTCCACATGCAATATAGTAGATCCTTGTTGGTTAGAATGCAAATTGGTGCAGCCACTAATGACAGTTACCATATGACCCAGCAATCCCACTTCTGGGCATATATCCAGAAAACATGAAAACTCTAATTTGAAACATGCATGACAATGTTCAAAGAAGCACAATTTACAATAGCCAAGACATGGAAGCAACGTAGATGCCCACTGACAGATGAATGGGTAAAGATATGTATATACACACTGGGGTATTGCTCAGCCATAAAAAAGAAACAATGCCTTTACAGCAACATGGGTAGACCTAGAAACTATCGCCAAGTAAAGTCAGACAGAGACAAATATTGCATGATATCACTTATATGTTTACTCTAAAAAAATGATACAAATGAACTTATTTACAAAACACAAACAGATTCAGAGACAAAACAATCTTGTGGTTACCAAAATGGAACTGGGAGACGGGAAGAAATTGGGAGTTTGGGGTTAACAGATACACACCAGTATATATAAAATAAATAAACAACAAGGTCCTACTGTATAGCATGGGGAACTATACTCAATTATCTAAGACTGAAAAGAATTTTAAAAATAATATATATGTACATATACATACACATACAATATAAACATATGTATGTATATATATCTATGTAACTGAATCACTTTGTTATACATCTGAAACTAACACAACATTGTAAATCAACTAAATTTCAATTTTTTGAAAAAAAAAAAAGGACCATTACATGCTACTATTAGCAGGGCGTGTGGTCTCTGTGGCATCTACTCACGTCTGCTGTTAGGAAACAAAAATCAGTCATAAATACATAAATTAATGATCATGGCTGTGTTTCAGTTACATTTCATTTATAAAAATAGACAACAGTTTGCTTACTCCTCTTGGACATGTCCTATAATTTTTTATAGCTAACTCTCATGTACTAGTACAAAATCCTAATACAATCAGAATAATTCTTACTCACATTTATTTCCCCAGGTATCCATTTCCTCTTCATGGAGCAGAAAACTGCCCCTGGCCTCTCTCTCTACCCTTCTAGAGACATCCTTGGCAACCCCAAGATGTGTGTTTTATTGTGGGTTTCTAGTTCCTGTGTTCCTCTATTTCTCTCTTGTTATAATCACTTATTTGATGCTACAAACCCTTTGGTAAGTTCATGAGCAAGGGATATCTTTTTATAATTGGCTTACATACCTGATAATATTTATTTGCCAAGTGATCCAAACCCAATGAATCCTACTGTTAAGACAACTGGAATTTCCTAGTACTGATGGAACAATTAAAATCATTACAATATTCTTTATATTTTAGCAAATAGAGGCACTGCAACTCTTCTACACTTCATGTTTTATAATAGCAAGTTTTGTTGTGATATATGTCTTCAACTTTCTATCTCATGTTACAGCTACCTTTAGGGGCTCTGCTGCTGCTAAGCCACTTCAGTCGTGTCCGACTCTGTGTGACCCCATAGATGGCAGCCCACTGGGCTCCCCCGTCCCTGGGATTTACTCAATTATCTAAGACTGAAAAGAATTTTAAAAATAATATATATGAACATATACATACACATACAATATAAACATATGTATGTATATATATCCATGTAACTGAATCACTTTGTTATACATCTGAAACTAACACAACATTGTAAATCAACTAAATTTCAATTTTTTGAAAAAAAAAAAAAAAAAGGACCATTACATGCTACTATGTAGATAAACCTCAAAAGAATTATACTAAATGAAAGAAGTCAGATACACAAGGTTGCTGCTGCTGCTGCTGTCACTTCAGTCGTGTCCGACTCTGTGTGACCCCATAGACGGCAGCCCACCGGGCTCCCCCGTCCCTGGGATTCTCCAAGCAAGAACACTGGAATGGGTTGCCATTTCCTTCTCCAATGCATGAAAGTGAAAAGTCAAAGTGAGGTCGTGTTCGACTCTTAGCGACCCCATGGACTGCAGCCTACCAGGCTCCTCCATCCATGGGATTTTCCAGGCAAGAGTACTGGAGTGGGGTGCCATTGCCTTCTCCAACACACAAGGTTACCTATCATGATTCATTTATAGGAAAAATCCAGAATAGTTGAGTCCATAGGAACAGAGAGAAGATTGGTGGCTGCCAGGGAATGGGAACGAGGAGAAAAGAGAGTGACTACTTAATGAATCCAGACTTTTTCTTTCGGGATGATGAAAATTGGGAGCTAGATAGTGGTGGTGGTATATAACACTAGAAGTACACTAAATGCCACTGAATTGTACTATATAATAGTTAATTTTCTGTTATGTGAATTTCAGCTCAAAAAATATGTATTAGTTGTAATTTTCCCTATTCTAGGTGTATTTTAACAGAGTACTCAGTCCATCCGAATTAGAGGTAGCATTTCATTTTCTTAACTGCAGAATCCCTCAACTTCTTAAATAAATTAATGTACACTGACATCTTCCAAGTAAGAGAATACACAGGATTATAGTGGGTGGGACATGAAATTTAGCAGTAGTCGTAGTAACAGCTAACATTAGTAAATATGTATTCCATACTCTGTTCTAGGACTTTAGAGCTGTTCACCCCACAGCCCTCACAACAACTCTCAAAAAGAAGTTGTGTTATTTTTATTTTACTTATTAGGGAGTTATATTATTAATCTTATTTACAGATAAGGAAACTGAGTCCCAGCTATTTAAGGGTTGACATGGGTGCAGTCCAGCACTTGGGTCCATCCACCGATAAACACTCCTGCTTCAAAGTTCCCTTAAGGCAAATAGTTTACAGCTAAGTCCGAAGCTCTGGGCAGGAGTCAGCACTGACAACAAGGCAGAGAGGAAAGCAGCTGAGAAACCACAGAGCACTCCCATCCAAACTCCACTGGGGAGTTACAAGTAAGGGTAGCAGCTTTCTGATCCTGCATTCTTCTGTAAGCACTCACTTCCCT
The DNA here is from genome assembly GCA_006410675.1 of Oreotragus oreotragus. Taxonomy (NCBI): domain Eukaryota; kingdom Metazoa; phylum Chordata; class Mammalia; order Artiodactyla; family Bovidae; genus Oreotragus; species Oreotragus oreotragus. Next base: position 172,265 of record SJYX01021956.1, read on the forward strand.
CCTGCTGAGAAAAAGTTCTTATCGCAGAGCTCACCTTCAGCTTTGCTCCTCTTTGCCTAGTTCAATTCAACAGACACCTCCTACCTCTTCATTAGGTGATGTGTATATATATATAAAACCTCTAAGGTACCTCAAAGGTGCATGAGCTCTGAGCCAACACTCCTTTTGCAGATAATACATGCTTCTGTGTCTTTAGGGTTGCAGGATGCATGTCACAGCACTAATTCAATATGGGCATTGGTACCAGGAAAGAAGGCAGACTTGGGATTGACTGATTTTCCTCCTGTTCCTACCCAGAGCCTGCTCCTCAGTCCCCTCTCCATGGGCTCCCATCACCCTCAGCACCATCCATCACAGCTGCAGCTCAGCCCGGAGATGTATTACACTAACATATCATTAGTGCAACGGCAGAGCAAGGAGCTCTGATGATGTATTGGGGCCATACATCATCAGAATGAGTCACCCTGATGATGTATAACTCAAAAGATGGTACTATCCAGGGAAATGTGGACATACCATAAATCAGGGACAATGTTAAAGAAGAAAACCCAGGACGGCCTCGAAGGAAAATAAAGGTTCAGGGGTCTCCCGCAGTAGGGGTTGAGAGACAAAGCTAGCAAATTCTTAACGGCTCAGATTGAAGCTTTCTGTTAGCTGTGGCATTCTTAACGACTAAACCAGATCATCGGCATCCCAGGGTGACACTTGGATTTCCTCTCCATCTGGAATTTAGTTTGGCTTCTGCTTTCCTGCAAAGCCTCCTGTCCTGACGGAGATAAGGAGTCCATCAGATCAAACACAAATTGCTCCAGGTCTGTGCTCCATCCGGATCCTCTTGGATTTGTCAATGGATTCAGTCTATGATGATTCAAGCTTATGTCTTCTCAGAAGCTCCCTGCCTGTAGTCACTGATTACTGAAATTCCTTACACTCATCAAGGGGTGTCAACTTGTTCCTGTCCTGACGGAGATAAGGAGTCCATCAGATCAAACACAAATTGCTCCAGGTCTGTGCTCCATCCGGATCCTCTTGGATTTGTCAATGGATTCAGTCTATGATGATTCAAGCTTATGTCTTCTCAGAAGCTCCCTGCCTGTAGTCACTGATTACTGAAATTCCTTACACTCATCAAGGGGTGTCAACTTGACATTAGATTAAAAACAAATAGAGTTGCGGAACCCTTGGTTGGCCTTTAACATTACAGATTTTTAGAACATAGTTGCAAATTTCTTGTCAACAGGGTAGATCTTGCTATGACTTTCTTTGCTTTCCTTTCTATGAAACAGCAACAAAAAGGGGAGAAGCTTATGTAACATTTAGTTCAAGGCACACAAAATTCTCTAATTAGATTTTCATGCACTCAGCTACTTGACTAGACCAGAATCGTTGACTCAGATGTGAGACCTCCTTTGAAATCCCTTCCCTTCCACTCTTCTGCTCTTCACAGCTTTATCCCATCCACAGGAAGATACATTGAGGAAAGTGCCAACTTCCCTTGAGAGTCCTTAGATGAGGGAGATGCAAGTGACATTTTCATAGTTAAGAGCACGAACCTCTCTGCAATTTTTAAAACAGGTAGATAGTCTTAAGGGAAGTGAGTTGAGAGCCACTCAGGGCAGCAGGAGGAGGTAAGACCACACACAGGCACACTGGTGGGGGGCGGGGTGTGTGTGGGGGGAAGATGCATGTTTGTGTTTAATACTTCATTTAATGCCAAACAGTCGACTTGAGATCTGAGGCCCAAGTATAGTGATTCTATCCCTCCATCCATCCAAAAATTAAATAAAAATCAAAGCCTAGGTGCTTCGGGACTGGAGAATATCAGAACTCAGCCCTGGGCATATGGGATCCATTATAGGCGAGAAGTCTTCCTCTGGGAATTCCTTGCTCTGGTCCTCACCCACATTCCAGCAGGGGAGGGGGCTTTGAGCAAAGGCTCTTCCAGTCAACCCTGGCCATGTTGCTGTGACTCACTGCCTTTGTTTATTGCACATTCTGCCGAGGACTCTGTCCTGGCGGGCTGCACAAATGGAGGGCCCTCCGGGG
>SJYX01021956.1:174514-217177 GCA_006410675.1 Oreotragus oreotragus
AGGAGAGAAGCCTGCGCCAACCGTAAAACACAACCTCCCTTTCTTCCCTTCCCTGTGGGAAGAACGAGGGAGTCTTCACCACCTGAGCAGCAGTTAAGTAACGAAACACTTCTTAAAGTGTTCTCAAATAGCTGTGCCTTCAAAGGCTTTTAAAAGTTGAAATAAAACAGATCTTGCATCTGCTGTTTATTTACTTTTTTGGTGGTAGGAGAGAGGGGAGGAGAATGTGGTAGCTGATAAAGGCAACACATTCCTTGGAGTTGGTTATAAAGCAGCAGGCATGGAAAGGGACCTTCTCTGTTGAATGCGGTGGCAGCCCCCTGCCTCTCTGAGCAGGCCTCCCTCTACTCCTGCAGAGAAGAGGATGGCAATGCATGTCCCCACGGGAAAGTCAGGAAAAAGACTACAGACAGTAGTCTGTAGCCAAGGGATGGTTGACAGAGCAACTGGAACCTTACAGGACAATGCAAATCAGTGGTCAACATGGCCTTATGAGAGAACATAGTGAATTTGCCAGAAACAAGAGTTTTAGCTATCAGCGTCAGCCATCTTCACTCAAGAGCAGCTTAGGTCAAGCCGTGTTATGGTACAGCCATTGAATGACCCTGCAGATTTGGTCCCAGGGGCCTGCAACTCAGGTCAGGGCTGTGCAGCCACTCATCAGACCTAACAGATTCCAATATCAACAATAGGGTAGAAGTAGCAGTAGCAGCAACAGTAACCCAATTATTATGCATGTGTCAAACCCTTGACACATATGACGCATAGCATTATGTCAAACCCTTGATGCAGCTCCCTTACTCATCACAATAATTTTAAGGGGTAGTTTTATGCACCCCATTTGCAGATGAGGAAACTGAGTCTGGAATCATGTGTCGATTTTCTTGGTCACTTGGCTAGTAAGTGGCAAGGCAAGATTTCAACTCAATTTTTTTTTTTGGCTCCTAAGCTTCTACTTATCAGCAACTCCTGACCTATAATACAGAGGCAGACCTTCAATATCACCCAATCAGGCTTTGGATCTCTATCGCTTCATTTCCTTCCCAAGCTTCCTACCTTTAGGGATGCCTCAGACATCCGTGCTAGAAGCCATGGCTAACCTCTCTAAAATCTGGAATGAGAACTTTTAATATTTCTAAGTCCCTATGATTTTTCTGTGTGAATTAAAGAGAGAAATGCTCCTAAATATCAAAGGTCATTTGCCCAAAGGCACAAAATAAAGGAAGAGAAGAGCTGGGTTGGATGAGTCTATCTGGGGAGCTGCTCTTTGCCTTGTTTGTATCCCACAAGCTCGAGTTTCATCCTCAGGTCTGGGATTGATCTCAAAGCTGCATCCTGGCCTTTTGATCATATGTCCACATTTCAGAAAGAAAGTATGGCTAGAGTCCAGAGGGCAGCAGGACCATACAGAGATAATACAATTCAACTTTTCCTAAATTATCTGACTTTCCAGATAAACTACTAATAATAACAACAACAATCATAAAAACACCCTTGCTATGTTATTTTATGCCCCCTTCCGCATAATAATGCATAGTTTTACAAGATGAAGGTGCAAGAGCTCATAAAATATATGGTTTAATTAACTAAACTTATGCTGTAGTCCACATTAGAAGGCCATGATTTAGCATGCCCTCTCATCCTCAGGACAGAATAATGCAAACAACATAATTAAAAGTTGATGAGAAGTGTATTTATTGGGCACACAGAAAGAAGAGACACTCAGATTTATGATAGGTAAAGTAAACCTTTAGTTTACAATATAATTAATATTTTAAAAAGCGTACCGTGCATATAATGGAGTCGAAGAGTCCGCTTCTGCGGAAGGATAATTTCTTTGGAGCTGATCTTGGCCCTGTTTAATAGTAAATTATGTTCCTGAGCATATACAAATGTAACATGATCTATTATGATCTAGAGATGATGCTCATTGAGATGTCTGTGGCTGTGATACATCATGGCTGCGCGTCTCTGAAGACATGGAAGATGGCTGAAGGGCCAATTATTTATCTGTGGCATGAATTCCATGGCTATTAGTCACACACGCGGTGACGCAAAATGAGGGTATGCCACTACATTTTAATCAATCCCCGTTCCCGAAAACCCCTTGTTAGCACAGAGCTGAGGACATCAGGAGTTTGCAGGGGAGGAGGAGAGCTTCAGCAAAGCAAGAGGGTTGGGTGAGAGGAAGGGGCTCAGAGCCACAGGATGCATCTAAATAAGCCCCAGGGGGTTGTGAGGACCTGCCAGCATTCACAGTCATGAGTTTAATTGCAAGTGGTGCTGGTGAGCTATGCATGGGATAGGCCCAATCTTCATATCAACTGTGAAGATGAGGAAAGCGAGGCCCTGAGAAATCAACATGCCAGTCGTGGCAAAGTCAAGGTTCACAGCCAGGTTGTACATCTCATTCTGCTCCACCCAGGGCTTCCATGAAGGACTCAGAGAGAGCTGAGTGATACTTATCTATCATTCAGTCCATACTTCTCCCTAGAGTCCAGAAACTTAAGGGTCCTCCTCCTACACTGTGTAGGAAGGAATTCCCTTTCTCACACATACCCCCAGATTGCCTCTCTGGGAGGCCAATATCGCTCACCACTGATCCCTTTTCCTTCTGTATTTTTTTTTTTCCCCCAGAGGCTAGTAATCCTAAACTCTAAACAGTCTCCAGGAACCTCATCCTCAATCTCATCTTCAAGGTTAAACCAGTTAGGGTCACGCACTCAGCTGCTTCAGTCATGTCCCAGTCTTTGTGACCTAGCAGGGTCTTCTGTCCATGGTATTCTGCAGGCAAGAACACTGGAGTTGGTTGCCATGCTCTCCTCGCAACCCAGGATTCGAACCCGTGTCTCCTGCATGGCAGGTGCATTCTTTACACACTGAGCCATCTGCATCATGCCTGTTGCCGTTTAATAGATGTATTTTTCCTTCTAAAATGTCCTGATGTGCCACTAAATAAGTGAATTTCCTTCTTTCTTCTCCCTCCTTTTCTTCTTTTTTTCCCTTCCCACCTTCCTTTACACTAAACCTGGGGACTGAGTTTAACAAATACACTTGTATTTTCTTTTCACTTAAACGGAAATACTCTGTACTTGGTGTGGGGGAAGATGGCTTTTGTGTATCTTCTGTACTATCCATTCTGTCTAATATCCCCAGGTTGGCTGGTCTCCTTCACTCTGGNTTTTCCTAAATTATCTGACTTTCCAGATAAACTACTAATAATAACAACAACAATCATAAAAACACCCTTGCTATGTTATTTTATGCCCCCTTCCGCATAATAATGCATAGTTTTACAAGATGAAGGTGCAAGAGCTCATAAAATATATGGTTTAATTAACTAAACTTATGCTGTAGTCCACATTAGAAGGCCATGATTTAGCATGCCCTCTCATCCTCAGGACAGAATAATGCAAACAACATAATTAAAAGTTGATGAGAAGTGTATTTATTGGGCACACAGAAAGAAGAGACACTCAGATTTATGATAGGTAAAGTAAACCTTTAGTTTACAATATAATTAATATTTTAAAAAGCGTACCGTGCATATAATGGAGTCGAAGAGTCCGCTTCTGCGGAAGGATAATTTCTTTGGAGCTGATCTTGGCCCTGTTTAATAGTAAATTATGTTCCTGAGCATATACAAATGTAACATGATCTATTATGATCTAGAGATGATGCTCATTGAGATGTCTGTGGCTGTGATACATCATGGCTGCGCGTCTCTGAAGACATGGAAGATGGCTGAAGGGCCAATTATTTATCTGTGGCATGAATTCCATGGCTATTAGTCACACACGCGGTGACGCAAAATGAGGGTATGCCACTACATTTTAATCAATCCCCGTTCCCGAAAACCCCTTGTTAGCACAGAGCTGAGGACATCAGGAGTTTGCAGGGGAGGAGGAGAGCTTCAGCAAAGCAAGAGGGTTGGGTGAGAGGAAGGGGCTCAGAGCCACAGGATGCATCTAAATAAGCCCCAGGGGGTTGTGAGGACCTGCCAGCATTCACAGTCATGAGTTTAATTGCAAGTGGTGCTGGTGAGCTATGCATGGGATAGGCCCAATCTTCATATCAACTGTGAAGATGAGGAAAGCGAGGCCCTGAGAAATCAACATGCCAGTCGTGGCAAAGTCAAGGTTCACAGCCAGGTTGTACATCTCATTCTGCTCCACCCAGGGCTTCCATGAAGGACTCAGAGAGAGCTGAGTGATACTTATCTATCATTCAGTCCATACTTCTCCCTAGAGTCCAGAAACTTAAGGGTCCTCCTCCTACACTGTGTAGGAAGGAATTCCCTTTCTCACACATACCCCCAGATTGCCTCTCTGGGAGGCCAATATCGCTCACCACTGATCCCTTTTCCTTCTGTATTTTTTTTTTTCCCCCAGAGGCTAGTAATCCTAAACTCTAAACAGTCTCCAGGAACCTCATCCTCAATCTCATCTTCAAGGTTAAACCAGTTAGGGTCACGCACTCAGCTGCTTCAGTCATGTCCCAGTCTTTGTGACCTAGCAGGGTCTTCTGTCCATGGTATTCTGCAGGCAAGAACACTGGAGTTGGTTGCCATACTCTCCTCGCAACCCAGGATTCGAACCCGTGTCTCCTGCATGGCAGGTGCATTCTTTACACACTGAGCCATCTGCATCATGCCTGTTGCCGTTTAATAGATGTATTTTTCCTTCTAAAATGTCCTGATGTGCCACTAAATAAGTGAATTTCCTTCTTTCTTCTCCCTCCTTTTCTTCTTTTTTTCCCTTCCCACCTTCCTTTACACTAAACCTGGGGACTGAGTTTAACAAATACACTTGTATTTTCTTTTCACTTAAACGGAAATACTCTGTACTTGGTGTGGGGGAAGATGGCTTTTGTGTATCTTCTGTACTATCCATTCTGTCTAATATCCCCAGGTTGGCTGGTCTCCTTCACTCTGTAAGCACTGTGGATGCAGTGTCAGAGAAGTAGTCTTTAGGTGGTCCACTCCGCTTGTCTCATCACCTGGACCATGCCTATGAGGCGCCACTGAAAAGAATACCCACCTAATTTCCCTACCTAATCTACATGCTTAGTGGGTTATGGAATAGTAATGAGCATCTTACAGAGAATGCGCAAATGATGCTCAGCCACGTGGAAGAACTGCTAGGAGACAGGAGTGCCTGGACTTTGGATCCTGTAGCTTCTGTTACATCCTAGTCTAGACCCTCTCAACCAAGGATCATAACTCTAGCCAAGGAGAAGTCCAGTCCAGCATGGGCCATACTTCTTATTCCAACTGTACTTCACACTCAAAGTAGAAATTAGCATGGCTTCCTTAGTCTCAGGAGGGACAAATATTTGGACTGATTTTGAGAGGGAATTCAATGGGGCCTGGGTGACACAAAGTCCCAAAAGGGGGCACTATGTCCTGGGCATGAGCTTTGAAATCCTGTCCTGGGTGGTCTGGACAGGAGTCCATCCAGCTTTCAAAACTGGATTTTTTTCTTTTCTTTTTATGAGGTTTCAATGCAACTAAATGAAACATTTACCTACAATACAATCCTAATGCTGAAAAGCCTCTCAGGGAAGAGGCATGTAAAGGAAACATACAAAATAAATTAAGTACAAAGTAGATAAAGAAAATAATATGAGTTCTTCTTCATTATCTGGTTCATTACACTTTTTAGTGCTTATTAAAATCGTTGCTAAATGATTTAATTTTGTCTTGAAAAAAAGTAGATGAGAAGGGAATAAGAGATTAAGAAGATAAAGTGCTGAGGTTTCCATTTTGGAACTGGTTTCAGAATAAGGATACGATGAGGAAATTAATTTGTAAGCCTCTCTGGGGGAGCAGTCAACACCAGGCATCACAACACACACACTTTGCCTTATTTTTTGCCTAATTGGTGTGGCCTTCTCTGGGGAGAGCTCAGCCTAAGCCAAGTAAGGGGATAAATCACCTTTAGTGTGGCCTTTCTGGGTCACGGATAATTTTTCTGACAGCCATGTCAGATCAGGATGCTAATGTATCAGCTGGTGCCACTGTATCCTAGAACAGAGAGGGTAATTTTCTTCCTTTCAGCACAAATACACAAGAGCACACGTCCTGAGGTGGTTTAGTGAAAGTCCTCAGTCCTGACTTACACACCCCAAGGTGGGTTAGCGGAAGTCCTCAGTTCTGACTTGGGCAAGAAGAGCTCTGAGAGAACCTAGGTTGTCCTAGGTCAGGACAGAGAGTAACCTTTGCTTCTAGAACCACGTTTCTACTCCCTTCCAGAGGGCGTCTATCATGGACTTAGTATCTTCTAGTTCCAGATGTTCTGAGATGCCTGCTAGGTTTGTGATTCTGCAATGGTCCCAGGTTTTCATGACAAGTAACATCAAAACATGTTGTCTTCACCAGGTGAAATACTTGGAGCTTAACCTATGCCTTCACAACACCATACTTGAACCCACATGAGTAATACCAATGATGTTGAGTTTTGAGATAGAAAAGTATTTCAGAAAAGGGGAGATTTTGCATGCTCTTCAAAATGTACCAGGTAGACGTCAGAGCACCTATATAAGTCTGCTAACTGCAGTAGCCCTGGCTTGGCTGCGGATGCTAGAAGACCCAGGCTTGGTCTCATGAAGACTTTCTCCAGATGTAGACTCCCTCAGGCCTCTAGTTCCAGTCCTGGAATAATCAAGTGTTAATGTGCAATTCTAGGCAAAGACATAGACATGCCCTTGACCTTCAGGCCTCAACCTACTTTTCAATCTCAATTTCACTGGGACCACCCTTTTGTCCTAAGTAACAATCATAGTAAATTGCTCGACATTCTCTGAATGTACTTTCATTCTTCCAAGCTTCCACTGCCTGAGGCAGAGAGAATTTCTTCTCCCTTTGTATGTGCTTATTTATCACAGCACCATCCCAAAGAGTGACCCCCCTTACTCATGTAATATTCTTTCTTGAAGGCAGGGACCATAGTCTTATGTATTATTAAATGGATATAATAGCCATCAAGGGCTTGGAACATCATGTGTATGTGAGTGTGTGCATGTTCAGTCTCTCCGTCGTGTCTGACTCTTTTTGGCCCCATGGACTGTAGCCTGCCAGGCTCCTCTCTCCATGGAATGTTCCAGGCAAGAACACTGGAGTGGGTTGCCTTTTCTTACTTCAAGGGATCGAACCAGAGTCTCTTGTGTCTCCTGCATTGGCAGATGGGTTCATTACCATTAGTGCATCTGGCATATGGTAGAAACACTGAGTCAACTGATTATGACATCAGAAAATCTTACCTCAAAGGAAAGCAGAGGAGACAGAGTAAACCAATGGTCAAGGCAAAGGTGTCAAGCATCTTAAAAGGGGCACAGGCTTTAAGGCTGTGGCAGTTTAGAGGAGAAAAGATCTGAGAAGAGCTATGTTACCCTGAGGGCCTCCCTGGGCTTCAGGCATGTACAATGCTGAGATGCGGTCACCTTAGGGGCATGGTGTGCATCAGAATGGTGATATACGCAGATTGGTGAGTCCTGCAGAAGGGCTCATAAATGAAGTCCTGGGGTACAAAGCGTTTGATTTTTGAGTTCTGAAAGTTGACTTCTGTTTTCTTTCCCAATCCTGCCTCTCCAACAATATTAGTCTCTCCTATAATATCAAGGTACTTCCCAGCTCAGTCCATGCCCAATAAGATAATAGGAGCCCAGCCATGGGTCAAAGGGCCTGCTGTCAGACAACCATGAGTGCTGAGACTGACTATGTCCCCTAACATAGAAAGGAGTCCCTTTGGTGACTCTGGTGGTGGAGAGCACCTCGTCAGACTGGCTGAGGGCCTGGGAGGTCCTTGACAGTGGGAACCCAACATTATCCCCCTGGAGAACATCCATCCCACCTTCACTGATGGGCCATGTAAAGTGCAGGGAATTTACCACGTCCTCTGCTAGAGATAAACTGTGCAACTACTCTCATCTTTTCTGTTGCCCAGAGACCTCCACCCACTGCTCAGTGGGAACAACATCATTAATCGGAGAGATGACAAGAGAGGGAGCTGGCACTGACGATCAGCAGAGCCATTTTGGTGACTCTGGTGGTGGAGAGCACCTCGTCAGACTGGCTGAGGGCCTGGGAGGTCCTTGACAGTGGGAACCCAACATTATCCCCCTGGAGAACATCCATCCCACCTTCACTGATGGGCCATGTAAAGTGCAGGGAATTTACCACGTCCTCTGCTAGAGATAAACTGTGCAACTACTCTCATCTTTTCTGTTGCCCAGAGACCTCCACCCACTGCTCAGTGGGAACAACATCATTAATCGGAGAGATGACAAGAGAGGGAGCTGGCACTGACGATCAGCAGAGCCAAAGGAAGGGCTGGCCTGGGCAGGTGCCAGGGGTGAGCCAAGCAGAATCTCTCCTTTATCCTGATGCTTCTCCTCCTGGGAGCCTTCAGTCTCCATTACCAAATCCTCTGCAAACTGCAGTGAGGGCAAAAAACGAGGCTCTGCCTTTCATAATGGATTTGGACATAAATGAGGATTGTTCCTAGGTAACTCACCCTGCCCTACTTTCTCCACCTGCTTTCTAACAAAGTCAAGCAGAGAGCAAACACAGTTGGGCTTTCAAAGCCTGAGATTTAAAACAGAAAAATCCTCCCTTGCGTGGTGCCTATACTTACAAATAGGTATTCTGTATTTATACAACATATTAAAACTCAAAACCTACATTAATGCAACATTAAAGTCAAGAAATGCAAAAGTGAAGGGTTTATGGCATTGTTAGCTTGCCCACATTGTGCATTCTGCATAATGAACCTTACCTTGAAGTTCCAGCCATATACTATGAGACGGAGTTCACCCCACCAGGAAAACCTTAAACCTCCTGCATTTTGTGAATTTCATTACTCCAAATTGCAATATTAATAACCAAAATGTGAAGCCAAGAAAATGCTAATTTTCTGCTTTTCCTTTCATTTTTTTCTTTCATCTGTTTTCCCCTCTAATTAAAAAAATGGGGACGGTAAGGAAATAAAAAGAAAGGGAGGGCAAAAAGACAGTGATAAGAGAACCTACAACACAAATTCACGATTTAATGGAAAGGGAAACTGAGGCCCAGAGGGTGAGGCCCACAGTTACTCAGTGTGGAGGGGACTTCACAGCACATTTCCCACTGAATGCTCAGTGCTCTTCGGCCGCATTTCTCTGGCGATTCGCTGTTGAGGCCCCAAATCCAAATGGGGCAACAGATCCAAAAGCTGGTAAAGGAAAGGCCAAGGCAAATATGAGCAACTATCGCTACTTTTCTTTCATTCAGACTCTCTGGGTTATTATCACTCAGCATGATTCTGACGACGGGTACAGAAAGACTTCAGATTACTAGCATTCAGGGAAGACTCATGTTTCAGACAGTAAAAGCAAAACATTCTCTCTTGGATTATACAATTCCTAAGGAGAAGAACACACTTAACTCACAAAGTAGCCAGCAAGGACAGAGCCCCAGGGCCACACATTACGCTCAGTAATGTCCTTTTCAACCCAATGAGCTGGCACCCTTGCAGGCATGGCTGCTCCCCATTTCTCATGGAGAAAAAAACATGGGGTCTGAGATGGAAAGTCTGTTGAAAGTCCTGGCTTCCTCCCTAGCAGCCTGTTGTCTGGGCAGGCTGGGGTCATAAGGCAAAGAGAAGGGGTCAGTGTGACCTCGAGACAGGCTTCTCGGTGAATCCAGGGTCAGGGCCCACAGAGACAGCAGAAAATGAAAAGGGGGGGATTTTTATTCCAAGAAATTTGAACATAGACCATGCTTTTGTGTGTTTATTGGTCAGAACGCATGTGAAGGCAATGATAAACTGGCAAACGTTGGCTGCACTGAAAGAAAGAGAAGAGCAAATGAAGCCCCAGGAAGAGGTCCCCTCGGTGCCAAGCATCAGCTTCTAGAACTTCCCCATCCGAATGAACTGAGGGTTTCCCTACAGGGAGAATGTTTCATGGAGCCTTTACCATTTCACATGTAAAGACCTAGGGGTCAGGTTAGGGTTTTGTCAAATTGTTTGGAATCACAGTGAATCATTCTGGGCTGGGAGGATGGAGGCTCTTCTGCCTGGGACCTCTTTCTGCAAAGGTGTTTATGAGGAAGGGTGACAACTCGGGGGCAACGGTTCAGTTTCTACTCCTGCCCATGGGGTAAGGAAAACCAATTGCTATAATTGAGATTCAGGGAGGGGAAGAGAGGAGTGTCAGTTAGAGGGCTCCTTTATAAATGGCCCTGAAACCTAGTGGGTAAAGTGGAAATGGATTTAAGGAGGCAGAAGATGGGGAAAAGAGGAAAGACCCAAGGGTGGCAGATCAAAGTCAAGAACTGATGTCCATCAAATAGAAGCCAGGAAGAAAAGGGACTTTTTCTTAACCCATCAATCTGGCTCTGAGTGGCTTACCTGTCCTTGGTCAGTTTATTGAATCCGAAAGGTGCTTACCCCAGCCACTAGCAGCCTGCTCTCTCTTCTCCCACCCTTCTCCTCCAGTCCCCGCTGCTCTCCTCCTAACAGATGGTAGCACACATGAGCATTTTGTCTTGCTTCTGATGCTAAGCATGATTTACAGGCTTGAGTTATTATTTATCATTATTCATTTTCTGTCAGCAGTGCATTGAAGGTTAATAGAAATGCCAGCATGCTCACTGATTTACTTAGTAAAATATTTGTTCCAAGGTTTAGGTCATATGATTGGTGTCTGAGTGAGTTTCAGGTTTATGCATTATGAAAAGCAAGATGACTTGACCTTCAGCCACCAACACTAGCACCATATATTACTTTTGGGAGTGACCTTCAGAGACCTGAGATTCAGTAGATGTATTCAACACATGTTAGCCTCCTCCATATTGCTGGCATTGTATACATACCAGCTGAGTTTATGCAATGTAAGCTGAGCCCCGGAGCTCATCTAACGAATGGGAGGCAGATGAGATGTAAACTCAGGCTAAACCAGATCCTCTTCTTAAGATAATAAACTGGCTTTGCAGCCCAGCTGCGCTGAGGCTGTGTGTACTCAGGGGGACTAATCATTTCACATTGCCTCCTGGGCTTCTTACAGCTTAGCAGGGAGAAGGAGGTGGACAAAAGGACAATTCTGTAGGAAATTGGTCTTGAATAAGCAATTAGTTAGGGCCCCAAGGAGACAACGGGCTGGGAGAGACCTGCTATGCTGGTGTCATTGTGCTCTCACTGTAGAACGGAGGGGACAGAGAGGGCAGTAGCAAAGAAGGGCAGGGGCATGCGCGTGGGTCTACAGGCCTTAGGGCCAGGCTGGCAGAAGAGGTCTAAACAGCATTCTAGGGATGCAGAAATAAAAACCATATCAAAAGCAAACGGTGGATGGTTATTTCTGAAGGGCCAGTTCTAATCATTACAGTAGAGGTCATGCGGTACTGTAGTGGGCTCGACACGTGGGCCCGGATTTAGAGTGCATGACTTTGACCCCCAGCTCCACTGGGAAAATGGGCTCCAGTTCTTTAAGCCTCAGCTTTCTTATTTTTAAATGAGGATAATAAGTATACTTTCCTCTTGATAGGGTCAATTAAGGTAATACACGTAATCTGCCTAACTCAGTCTGCTATGCTCCCCAAATATTTGTCATTATTGTAAATTCTGTGAGTAGGTGGTGAAGAGATGGCTGAGAATATCTGGCAGATCTTTACGCTTTAGAAAGAACTTCAAATGGAGGTTAAAAAGGAAAGGAGTATGGAGGTTGGTAGAGAGAACAGGGTCCTAGAAGAACAGAAAGCCTGCTGGGTTCCAGAAACAGGTAGCAATCCTGATGCTAGAAATGAAAGCAGAATGTTTAAGAGCTTAACTTGTTTTCCATTTCCAAACTGGGTTTCCCTCCTAAAGTTCCAAGAAGCTATCCATGTCCCTTTATGAATAGTTCGCTAAATATTAACTTCCATATTCAAAGAAATTTCTTGAGGCCTTTAGAATGGCCTTGAACATGGTTATAAAACCCATCGATCAGCTGACACTTTCCAAGGAGCCTTCCCAATCACTCCTCTACTCTGTCCTCTTCATCCCTTGTTCTTGACACTGTGCATTGTCACTTGGACTCTCCACCTGACAGGTAACGCGTTCATCTAAGTTCATTCATCTGTATTTATGTGACTGGCCTACATCAACTCTTCATGCCAGTGGGAGGGGGCAGGCATTTTGTTCCTTAAAATACTGCCTTCAGGGTCTTCAAAGGTAGCTGGAATACCCTTGCGCCCCATCCATTTCTCCTGAAAGTGGCTTGGACTCTCTTTCCTGCATGTTGTAATACAAAGCCAATAGCCCATATTGGATGGATCAGAAAAGATGGCTTAACTTCCAACGGAAATCCCCTTTCAGAGAAAGCAAACATTGGAAATGAATGCAGAAATTCTTGCATCAGCCCAAAGGAAAAAAGTGATACTGTATTTGGAATAAGAAAAAAAAATGATCCTTCACTGGGAATACTGCAGTGAACTAGAGAACCAATTCACAAATAATGGCAGACTGCCCATTGGTCATTCATCCATCCATTAATTCTAGATGTAATGTTTTCTGGGGTGGTGGGGATGAGCAGTTCCTAAACTCAAGGCATTCACTCAGTCTAGTAGCCAAACTTCTCAAGGTCAAGGCCATGATACTGGGACTTATACTGATTGTTAATAATGGAATTCCAAAATCTAACCATTAGACAAGATCTAACAGGCCACTGAGTTTGATCTTTTCCCTTTGCCAGTGACAATTTAGAAGCCCAGATTTGTCTACCTGTGATTGACAGTGGCAGAAACAGGCCTGGAACAGAGATATCCTGGCTCCTAAGGGTACTCCTCACCTCTCTCCATATTTGCTTCTGTACCAAAAGTCCCTTCTCCAGAACCAGCTCTATCAAGAAGCTGATGATTGGGCTCCAGCTGCCCAGACTATAGGCCCATTATCAGGAGAGCTACCTTTCTTTCCCTTGAACAAGGGTTAAAATGCCAAGGAACCCACAGTGTGTCAGAAATCTTGATGGCTAAATATTGCAATGTAATAACAAAGGCAACCTTTGGAGGAATAAAGAAACAAAGCAATTTAAATCTCATTTAAATAATTTTCTCTTCTTTCTCCTATAGTCACCCTTGACTGTTCAGTGAAGTCCATCTGAATTCTGAGGGCATGTTCATCCTCCCACAAATGGGGCTGAATGCTGGAAATGTCCTTTCATTTAATTTCCAGTACCAGCTAAATTATCTATTGCCACAATTTGTGATTGATTTAGTTTTTATTGCTCTTGGCTGCAACAATCTATAAGGACCCAGCTGATTTTCCCTTTTTGGGTTTTAGGCTTTATTGCTGTCATTTTAATGACAGATATTAAACACAGGGAATTTGCATCTATATTTTCTCCAGTAGGCTGAGCTGTATTCTGTATTTGCATGTGAAATGATAACTTAGATTTGGTTCTTCCAAAATCTTCTCCTGAATGATCCATGCTAACATGCCAGGAATCTGTGACATTTCTGAAGAATACATGTATCTTCAGACTAAGTTCATTCCCATATATATAGTAAATATCTAATAAATATTTAATGAATGGACTAATGAGTGACGACTTCATTAACCCTATGGCATGTGAATTTCTCCATGTCTGCCATTCATTCTCATTTCCAAACACTAACTGAACGTCTATTGTGTGCAAAGAAGCTATACTAGGTGTAATTCAAAGAAGTTTAGGATCTTACTTTCTATGAACTTGCAATTTATTGATAAAAACCTGACAACTACATAAAAATCAATATTATAAGATATGAAATGGCGACAAATGAGATGGCAAATTCCCCAAAGGTGTAAAGGATGAGATATTCCTATGAGTTCAACAAGGAAAGAGAAAAGAAGTAAGAAAGATAATGTAACTTAAATGGAAAATGGAACCATTTGATATCAGGCCTTTTTCAGCCATGAGAGACAGAAATCCAGTTTGTCAATTTATAAGCTCGCATGACTGGCTTTAGACGCTTCTGAGTTAAGGGCTCTTGTGTCATAAGAAGTCTAAAATGTTTGCTCCCTGCAAGACCCGAGGAGTGAACCTTCTGCACTTTCCTGAATCTATGCCCCTTTTAATAGAGCTTCCCACTAAATGCATCTTCTTTACTCTCCAACCTTGGACACAGTTTTTTTTCCGTGTAAGAAATACAAAATTTCTAAGTCTGGTTTTTAAGATGTCCCTTAAGTCTTGAATGTATGTGTTCAACTCAGGTTGAAATCCAAGAGCAGCCGCACTGTCAGGTCAAGTAAGCAGTGGCAGATAGACTGTTTAAAAGCCCAGAACTCAACTCTGCACTCTGTTTATTAATGATAGGCTCAAAGGAAGGCTGTCTCTCTTTATTACCGTGCCTACATTCTTCAGATGCATCACTCAGTAATACCCTAGCTCCTCTTCTTGAGTGCTGCTCGTGGTGATATTTTCATTGGTTAATAAACTCAGGTGTCACTCAAGGGTATCCATTCAGAGAGGTGATTCTATTAGAGGAGAAATAAATGTATTTATGATGGACTATTATGAGATTATTTATGGGTGGTGATGGTAAGAAGGGGTTAGTTATCATCTTAAAAAAAAAAATAATAATCCCACAGAAGTGAACCTTTGCCTAGTCAAGAAGCACAGAAAATTTATGTAGGTATAGTCATATTAAGTAATATTTATATTTAACATACTTATAAGTATTATATCTTAGGTGATACAAAAAGATAACTTTTCAAAATGTTTTTGTTGATATTTTTCTTGTACAAAGACCTGGATGATGACAACAAAGGCATGCTTATCAAATCTATAGACGACACATAGTTTTGTTGAAGGAATCTATATTCAAAGAGATATATACAACGCCTTTTCTATTAGTCTTCAAATTAGGGATATATATGACATACAATGTAGTTTTAAGTCAGCCACCAGCTGTTTAAGATTATAGAAGGCCTACCAGGTTGAGGCACTTGCATCATTTCGGATAAGAAAAGAGCTTGGTCATTTGAGAGAATGAAACCTAACCTGAAATGTCAGAGGTTGGGTTTTGTTTTTTCTTAGAAAACTTGGTTTTCCTCATTTTTAGAAAAGAAGCTCTCTGAGCATCTGAAATTTTAAAGGGCTCTAGTTAAAGCCATTCATTCATTCATTCAACAAATATTTACTGAGTTCCATTCACTGAGTTCCATTCACTATTCCAAGAGGTGAAAATATATCAATAGACACAAATGGTAAAGTTTCCTATGCTTGTCAATCTTACAATCAAGAGGAAAGAAGAACTGAAAACTTTGGAACGTATCAAGAGGGACAAACTTTTATTAGCAGGAGAATTAAGAAGAGACAGACTTGGATGATGAGAAAAAGGAGAGAGATACTGGCTAGGGGTGGGGGCAGAAGTAGGCTCTGAGTACTTTCTGAATTATACAGAAAATAAAACAAACAAGAGTTTACTGAATATCCAATAAACAAGAGTTTAGGAAATGTCTAATACCCTACAGTATCTTTGACCCCGGGCTAGAAAGATTTCCACCCACTTCTATGCTTCTTTGGGAACATCACAGCCAGCATCTCCACAAAACCTGTTTCCAATCCACAGAGTGACATTGGCAATAGCAGTGTTGAGAGGTCACCTGTCCCCCTGGAAGAGCCTTGGGAGGAAGAAGAGTGCAACATAGAATTCAGATGTCTCAAGTGAATCCAAAATTCAATGTGAGGACCTAAGGACTATCCTCCAGTTCAAACAATAAGGAAGCCAATAATCACAGATTACTGTGTGCCTGGTGCGTTGCACGTATTTTACAGTGATTTCAAAAGGGGCTTTCAAGTCGGAAAATGAGTTGGGATTTTAGCTACAGTCATTTTAACTGTGACTTGAGTAAGAGTGTAAATCATAGTATCTTCTACTAGTATTATTATCACTGCTACTGCTACTGCTGCTAAGTCACTTCAGTCATGTCCGACTCTGTGCAACCCCATAGACGGCAGCCCACCAGGCTCCGCCGTCCCTGGGATTCTCCAGGCAAGAACACTGGAGTGGGTTGCCATTTCCTTCTCCTTATTATCACTAAGACTTGACAAATATTAATTTTCTACTACTCTCATGATTAGCTTGTTGGATGTTAAGGTAACCCACCCTAAAACCTTATAAGCAGGTATTACTCTACCCATTATACCAAGAAGAGAAAACAAGAAAGAAATGAAAAGGAAAGAAATAGCAAGACTAAGAACTATTGGCTAATTTGTCCAGCAATGTTGAACAAGAAAGCATCAGGTTTATTATTTAAACTCAAGTTTGTTTGATTCAAAAACCTATGTGCTTGTCCAATAACCCACAATACCTATAAGGTAGATAAGAATTCAGCTTCTTTAAGGCCAAGGAAAAAAGGGGAAGAAGAATGGATACCCAAGATACCAAACAAAAGAAAAAAACTCTCAGTAAGGCAAGGAAGACCACAGGGAACACAGCTTTGGGACCATATTAGACAAAATCCAGAGAGACCACCCTAGTGCTGAAAGCTACTCATAGGTCATACTCTCTCATTGGCTTAACCACAATCTTGCCTTGACCTTCCCTATGCAAGCAAACTCTTGCTTGGTACAGATGGGTGCTGAACCATCTGCTCAGTTCCTGTAGAGATGCTTATCTTCAGTGGGACCAAACTGTCCAAGAGAGCTACCATTTAAAATATGGGATCCTTTTACAAGTGACTTTCACAAGTCACTAAGAGATTCTAGAAATTCTGATTTTTATGTTTCCAAAACACTCTTAGGGCCTAACTTTTATATTTAAAAATAGCTGAAATAAATTTTCTGGGCTTATTTTTAATTTGGAAAATACAGCTAATCGAGCAGGACCCATCTCCAGTTCAGCTTGCTAGCATCTGTTGCTGCTGATCTCTCAGAAGGGCTGCACTGCTGCCTGCATCAGGACAAGGAACACGCAGTCAGGCATCCTGAAGAGGCAAGGGCCATATAGAGAAAGCTCCTCAGGGTTCCATGAATAATAACAACAAGAAATGACTTCATATTTACGTACATTTGCCACCAGATCCTCACAAACTCCTTGTGAGATGGGCCAGGTGTCTGACAGATGAGAAGGGGAATATGCAAAGGATTTAGTATCTAGTAGGCAGGGGTTTCACTTGGGATGGCTCGTTTATTCTGCCCTCAGCACTGGTGAGTGGAGGCAGGCTATTTTCTCCTATTGATAAGTTAGGAAATTCAAGTTCACCGAGTTGAAGTAATTTGTCCAGAGTGATACAGTTAGCACACTGTCACCTAGCGAGGCTTCCAGGGCTTTCCACAGATCCACAGTGCCTTTCCCTCCAGATCACATGCCTCCATGACCCCATTCCCAACAACCTTCTTCAGGGAATACAGGCCCTGAGCCCTCACCAGAGAGAAGGCCAATGTCCTGATATACCATGAAGGCCTCCATGGTCAGGAGTATGTTTTAAAATAGAGGCCATGTTGAGAAGTTCTCATCCAAGAAGCCGCAGTCTGGTCTCAGCCTGAAGAAAGGCCTCCCCTACATCTGTAGGGTCAGGGAGGGAGCGGATGTGACTCACACCACTTTATCGCCAGCCAAACATTTCTCCCGTGCTTGCATCCAGAGAGTATCTAGGGCTCCTCACTTAACCACTGCCGTCTCTCCCAAGCATAGGACTCGACTGAGCCTTCTTTCTTCTTGGGAAAATAAAGCTCAAACACAGTTCCCTACTTTGGGCAAATGAACTCCTGCAACCATAAATCATTTCATCAAATTCTTCCTATCATTTTACTAAACTCAGTGCGCACAATGCTGTAAATATCCAGCTATATGTTTTTATCCTTACAACAGCCCAATGGGCTAGATAGTTCTATTTTGTTATTTTATAAAGAGGGAAACTGCAGATTGGAGTCACCCAGGGTCCTTTAATAGGAAAGTGGCCAGGCTGGGATTCAAACTCGGGTCCTGGCTCTACAGCATCACATTAAAAGCAGAGTGGTACCCTTCAGAGGTGGAAGCAGGCTGGTGACCCCTCCTGCAGTTTCGGCTGGACCCAAGGGAGCACTGAATTTGGGGAGGGTGGCATTTCTTCTGTTTCTACCTGGGATGGAGAGTGAGGAGCATCCCTACAGCTTGAGCCCATGCAGAGGTGGTTTGGTTTTACAGGACTATTGTTGGAAGTCTCCTACCTTCCTCCTGCCTGTCACTTGCCAAAGAGCCAGGAGATATACCTAATGTCGTTGCCATGGAACCACCCAGGTGAAGGGGACTGGCTCCCAATATCCCACCTGAAGTGGAAGACAAGAGGTACTCTCTGGATGGTAGCACTTATGACATATACCTCTTCCTCCATCATCCAAACCTAGGATATGGCATTGTGTATCCAGGGGCAAGGATTATGAGGGTAGGATATGACTCACATAACCTCAGCCAGACCCTCTCCCAAGAGGTCAGCAGAATCCCTTCCATACCAACCGCTGAACACCGGGTGTCCCAACTCCCCCAAATGCAAAGACCCTTTGTTCTCTTGAAAATGTGTCTTTGTTGGTGAGGTTGCTATTGTTGTGGTCTTAGGAGGGAGGAAAATGCCAACATCGCCAGTTTTTAATCTGGTAAATGTCAGTGTTTATGCCTGTGCGGGCTGGCCTAATTATCCCGTGTCCTCTAAAATCTTGGGCTGTAATTACCACTCACCGCAGTGACACCTCCTGCTAAAGGGAGAGCCGTCAGCTGCAGGAGCTCAAAGCCAGAGCGCACTCAGCAAACTGCCAGCGACACCAGCAGCTGTTTCTGGTTTCAAAGCTGTGGGAGCTTCATAAGCCATTTTCTCTGGTCCCTCAGGAGCGAATGCCACCATGGTTGAAAAGTTGGAAATGTTTGTCAGGCCAGGAACAAAGCTGTGAATGAACACTACAGTAATTTGCTTTCCCACAATCCCCTCCTTCCTTTCTCTAAACCAGCCAGAGAAGCAACTGATGGGGCTAGAGCAAAAAAAAAAAAAAAGAGAGACTATTAGCACCAGGGGTATCTGGTATGTCGTTGCGATTATGGCTATAATAGCCTTTGTGTTATCTACATATGTGCTGTAATGCACACAGAACGAGACGAAGAGTTGAGACAGCTCAAGAGAATAGCTTTTAAGCAAAACGCTATGCTAAAGAGACTGATCGTCCGTCTTAAAAAAAAATGCCCATTAGCACACATGGGTGGTATTGAATTGCGCTTGCAGTGTAGAGGGAATAGTTTGGCCTGGCTTCTACGCTTGGACCTACACAGAAGGAGGAGGGGAAAAAGAAGAAGAAGAGAAGGGAAAAGAAATCAATAAATTCAGTGTAAGCAAAGTCACAGCAACCTTTAAAATAATAAGACAAATCCATTTATTTCACAAATGTCTTCATTTCCAAATGCCATTGTTTGGGGCACTCGGCTGTCATTGTCCATGACATTTTCGAAAACTTGGCTCTTAATCATTTAGGTGTAGCTGGAGTTCTCCAGCAACAGCCAAGTTAAAAGATTATACATTCACCCCACTGCTCTGGCAGGGAAGATCGACTTTAACAGCCTTGTCCTGTGGGGTGAAGGAGGGAGGCTGGCGGTGGGGGAAGAGGCTGGGAGAAAGACAAGGCTTAAATATGGACAGAAAAAGCTCAGCTGTATTGCTATATACAATGAAAAGTAATTACAGAGAAAAATGAAAGCTGTTTCTTGCTGTTAGCAGGAAGAATAAGAGAATTCTGTACCTTTTTAAAGCTCCGAGTCCATTTTGATGTAATTGGTTCTGGAATTATTTATGACATTAATTGCTGCGCTATCGAGTGCCTGTCAGTGGCTCTGGCAGTTAGTCCATCTTTTTTAGCAGAGACAGCCTGCTCAGCCCAAACTAGACTGACAAGCTAATTATACCCATCTTCCCCTTCAATGACAAATGCTGCTCATCGGAAACCTTTCTAGAAATAAGCTCTCATTCTTTCCCCTTTTTCCTGAGCCAGACATAACGGATATCTCAAGGTGCAGATCGCAGCTAAAACTCAGCTCACAGGGCTATTAGCTCTGAACATCTCACTTGAGCCAAAAAACCTAAGCATCTTATGTTATCAAACTGTATGTCATTCCCTGATGCTAGTTTTCAGGGATGAGCAGGGGCCTGGCCTGTCAGTCAGAGCAGGGCAGAGAGAACCAAGCCGACTGAATTAGCCAAGCTCTTCTTAACCATCAACCGCGTGCAGCTCAGGTGATGATACAGAAGCTGGGGGGGTGTCTTTTGTGCTTTGTACAGCTGCTCCGGGGGGTCACTTGGGGGATACTCAAAGGCAAGGTGGATCATTTCCCTGGCCACCTCTTATCCAAAAGCTCTTTTGTGTTTAATTGTGTGAATTATCCTTGTGTTTAAAGTTTCGCCTGCATGCAGTTTTAGTAAACTGTTTTGGAGGCATGACACCTTATTCCCTCTCCATCAGGCATTGCTTTGAAAAGCGGGCACCCTGGTGTGCGACACATGGAGGAGGCACCAGCAGCGATGGGATTCTCTTGCTTTAGGAGCACGCCTGCTAATTTGGAAGATACGACATGCACAGAAACAGGCATGTAGAGTCTTTTCTCAAAGCCTTAGGTACACACGAAAGTCACATATTTACAAGAAAGATGGAAGGTGTTACAAAGTGCAACTCCCCTTTGGAAATACCACTGAGTTTATTTTCTGCCACGGGGACTTTTGCTCTGTTTTGTGCTCTCCAAAATAAGGGGACAGAATGAATTCTCCTTTTAAAAGATAAGGGCGTTTCAGAAAAGAAAGGCTCATCTGTGCTTTGTTACCCAGTCAGGAGGAAAGTCAGGAGGCTAGAGTTCAAGGCCCTCTACTGCAGTCCTGGGCAAGACTTAAGCTCTCAAAATCCAAATCTGCTACATAACCCCAACCTGCCTCCCAGACAAAGTTTGGTTGGAAGAAATTGAGAACTATTATAAAAAAGCTGAATAAAGAAGAACTCTGTCCTATAGATTCAAAGTAGAGTGATGAGAACAAGGGTAAAATAAGAGTTTGGGAGCAGGAAAGTCACTGAACATGGCTTATTTCAAGAAAGATCTTAGAAAGCCTTTGAGACTGTGGAATTCTTAGGGCAATTTTAGGTACATTGGGATCCTTCCCTTAATTTGCTATTGTCTTTATTTACAGCTGAAAAGGCTGTTTATGGAAGCCAATTCAATAAGGCGGGGGGAGGAGAGGACACTGTAGTGAATTTCATTTGTATGGACTCAGTTACACTGGAACATTTCCCAGAATTCCTTTCCCTTCACAGAGTCAGGCTAATAATGTGGGCCACACAAGACATTTCGTCTGAGATTTAGATTCGCAGTGGAGATGCGGATGTGTTCCTTTCCTCTTGGGAGGTCAGTGTAGGCAGCTCACACGTTGTCACTTATCTGTTGGCTCCTCTGAGTGGTCTGGGACAGAAGTCGGGCTCAGAGCATCTCAAACTCCTGCTGGGTCTTCTACTTCAGCTTTCCTAATGCCTGGAAGGGCCAGCTTGACAAATGGGGCTAGCTTCTCCTATAGCCCACCGCTCCTCAAAGCTGGAGTCTATCGGAGGTAAGAGACCAACACGGGCCCCCGGCTGTCCTCCTTAGTTCCAGTTCAGTCTGTAGGTTCCAGCCTGTCTTTGATTTCCGCAAGTCAAATCTGTCTTTGCTGGCTGTCTGCCATGGACTTTACACCCCAACACTTGTATGATATGCATACTAGTATTAATATAATTTAGATATATATATTATATACCAGGAACTTCCCTGGAGTTCATATGACAAAGAATCTGCTTGCAATGCAGGAGACCTGGGTTCAGTCCCTGGGTTGAGAAGATCCTCTGGTGAAGGGAATGGCAACCCACTCCAGTACTCTTGCCTGGAGAATCCCAGGGACCGAGGAACCCGGTGGGCTTCAGTCCATGGGCTCACAAAGAGTTGGACGTGACTGAGCGACTAAGCACATTATATACCAGCATTACTATTATGATTAAACTTCAGGATTACTCACTGTCCGGCTGGTACAGCTGGGGGGCGGGTGGGGGGAGGGGTTGGTAATCTAATCTTTCTTGGGTAACAACAGAGGACTTCTTTGATGGAAGGTCATTGAGAATGAGTACTAAAGGATGAGAAGGAACCAGCCAGACCACAAGTAGGAGAAAGCATAGCCCACAAAGGGGCAAAACAAGGCCCAGAGAATGTATCTTAGAAGAAGTGGGATTTGAAATGGGTCTTAAAGAATGGGGAAGGCTTCAGTGCACACAGAAATCAGGCCTATTAAGGGTCCTTCGACTTGTTTGCTGACTTTGGGAAAAGTCTTTTCATCACCAGGCCTCAATTTCCTCTTCCATGAAATAAAGATGTTTAAATGAATGATCTCTGTGGAGAAATTATGTTGCTAGGCTTGACTCTGCTCAAAAAGAGGAACACATTAGAATCCAAAGCCACTTGTTATTAACTAAGGTCACACACACACATCCCAAAGAATCAGAAGAAAAGTGTGAGTTTCTGTGGCTGTTACAGGCACTGCCCATTCACTGAATGGACCAAGATGTAAAGACTTGAATAGATGAGGGGGTGTCAGTTTGGCCTGCCCAGAAGCAGGTCTGATAAATGTGTCAGCATTTTGGGGGAGGAACTTGAGATTCTTATTTTCAGTGGATGATTTCAATGGGTCAGGGAAAAGGGGTTTCCCATTGTGAAGTCCCTTCCCCATGAAGAAGAAGGGGATAATTGAATAGCTAAACTGTGGACATTTTACACTATATATATATTTTTTCTCCTGGTAAACTCTTTGGAAAAACCCACATAAATTTAACATGAAGCTTTTAAAATTGGCTCCTTTAAACCACTCTCTGCCTATAAATTGTGTGGTGCTGAGGGCAGCTTTCTTGGGCCATTCTTTTCACTGAGTGTACAGCTGCTGAAATAGGTGGAGCAGGGGAAGATTATTACACAAGTTCCCACCTCATCCTCAAGCAGCTGAGGGTTCATTTCTGTGCTTCTTCCTCAAAATTGCCTAAAAAGGAGAAAGTGGGGGCTTCTCTGAGGGCCTTCTGATATTTCAGTGGACACAGAAATCAGGCCTATTAAGGGTCCTTCGACTTGTTTGCTGACTTTGGGAAAAGTCTTTTCATCACCAGGCCTCAATTTCCTCTTCCATGAAATAAAGATGTTTAAATGAATGATCTCTGTGGAGGAATTATGTTGCTAGGCTTGACTCTGCTCAAAAAGAGGAACACATTAGAATCCAAAGCCACTTGTTATTAACTAAGGTCACACACACACATCCCAAAGAATCAGAAGAAAAGTGTGAGTTTCTGTGGCTGTTACAGGCACTGCCCATTCACTGAATGGACCAAGATGTAAAGACTTGAATAGATGAGGGGGTGTCAGTTTGGCCTGCCCAGAAGCAGGTCTGATAAATGTGTCAGCATTTTGGGGGAGGAACTTGAGATTCTTATTTTCAGTGGATGATTTCAATGGGTCAGGGAAAAGGGGTTTCCCATTGTGAAGTCCCTTCCCCATGAAGAAGAAGGGGATAATTGAATAGCTAAACTGTGGACATTTTACACTATATATATATTTTTTCTCCTGGTAAACTCTTTGGAAAAACCCACATAAATTTAACATGAAGCTTTTAAAATTGGCTCCTTTAAACCACTCTCTGCCTATAAATTGTGTGGTGCTGAGGGCAGCTTTCTTGGGCCATTCTTTTCACTGAGTGTACAGCTGCTGAAATAGGTGGAGCAGGGGAAGATTATTACACAAGTTCCCACCTCATCCTCAAGCAGCTGAGGGTTCATTTCTGTGCCTCTTCCTCAAAATTGCCTAAAAAGGAGAAAGTGGGGGCTTCTCTGAGGGCCTTCTGATAAACCAGTGAGCTCCACGAGGGCGGAAGAGTCCACCGTGTCCCTGCCCCATGGTATAGAGCACAGCCCAACGTGGGCATCCAGGCACTGTCAGTTGATGAGAAAAGTGAACTTCAGGTCAAGATTTGGTTTGATCTGATCTGCCTAATGTGGAAATTGAAGAATGGCAAGGAGACTGGGGAAGCATTTAAGGAAAGTCTAGTGCCCTGACACTTAGCAAAAAAAAAAAAAAATCTTTCTGTTTAGCTGTAGGGGAGGGATCAAGGTGACCTTGACCCAGGTCTTATTCTCTAATCTGAGTTCTGCAGGTAAACACTATTCTCCTAGTGGGAAAAATGTCCTTAAAAAAAAAGTAAGTTCAGGAAATTAAATTGGCAGACAGTCTTTCAAACCTGTAGTGTAGACTTATGAATAAACATCTCATGGGATGATGGGATGACTTCAACTCAGGCCCGATGAACAGAGAAATCATGTAGTGATCACTATACACCTATATATATATACATATATCGGAGAAGGCAATGGCACCCCACTCCAGTACTCCTGCCTGGAAAATCCCATGGACGGAGGAGCCTGGTGGGCTGCAGTCCATGGGGTCGCTAGAGTCAGACACGACTGAAGTGACTTAGCAGCAGCATATATATATATATTCAATTACAGTTAGTAAGCAGATCACAGACTTCACAATCCTCTTACATACACTATCCCATTTAAAATCACACAGCTACCACTAAGCTCCAATAAGGGCAGGGACTAGGCACCTTTTGAATTTCATTGTAGTCTCTCAGTTTGATAAATATTTGTTAATAGATATTTGTTGAGTAACCCCAGTGACAGCAAACAGAATGTAGAGGTTTAGAAATGTCACATCACTTCTCCAATGGCAAACAGCTCCTGAATAGCAGAGCACTTATATTTTGGCACAGGGAGGTCACAATATTTTCCAGTGTGCTCATAACTCAGCCTTTTGCCACACCTACATGGCAGGTAGATTCACCTTCAGCTTCACTAACTCACATAGTGCTCAAATTGAAGAGCAGAGAAAATTTCAGATCATAAAGAAAATTAAAAAAAAAAAAAAAACAACCTAATGCAGATTGTTTGTTAGAAATTAGCTCACAAATCCAAAAGAAAATTGACCCTCATTATAGCTTTGCTTCATATGATGGTTTATCATCTTGGATGAATAGGTATTTTAAAGTCAATGAATATTTTTTTAAAGTTGACTAAAAATCCTCAAGTAATATATCTCTTTTTAAATTCCTTGGGATTTTCTGTACAAGTATTCTTTGACCACAATTTAGCCATCATACAGATGATATGCGCGTCTTTCATCTTTAAGGACAACATTATTCAGCATTCTATCCATGACGTCTGGAAATTATCCCTTAGGTGCTTCTGAATGCCTTTGTAATCCTGTACCTGACTGCTCACCAGGATAGCAGGGTAACTGGAACACTTCCCGCCAAGATCAGGAAGGCTACCCTGTCGACTCCAGCGGAAGCTCTGCATTCAGTGGTGCCTTCTCTTTTTAATTTCTGAATTTAAGGCTGCAGTTAGAAAGAAGAGAAAGATGGGCGTCCCCTTGCCTGTGGGTCGATAAGCTCCCAGCAGCTTGCCCAGTGCTCACAACGTTATCTTCTTGCAGGACAGGCTGTGGAAGGGGTGGGTTGCTCCCTCCTCACCCTGTCCTTTTAGGTTTCCAACATTTTTGAGACACACGTAGAATTTTTTTCCGGTGAATGCCACAGGAGATCTAATAGAAGATGCATTTGTTTTTGACTCCTAATTAATCAAGATAACATCTCTTTCAACCATTAGACAGTAAAATCAATCCCTCGGGTGGCTGCTCCGCCAGTTAGACTTCTACACTGATACCAATTATTGGCAAATCAGTGATGTATTTAGGCATGTTGTACTCTATCATTTTATAATATTTGACCAGTGCAGCTATGCTGAGAATGTGGCGAGGGGGCGATTGCTGCCTGTGGGACCAGTAATGGGACTGCTGACTGCATCCCCATCCCTGTCCACTCCCTCCCACACCCAAGACGGGGGTGGACGCCTCATTTCCCAGACTCTGGCTGGCATCAGACCACTCACTCACCATGAAGGATGCCAAAATCATAGGATGTGAGGAATGGAGAAGCATAGACCCTGGATAAAAAGGGGGTGGCCACAGCCCTAGCAGTGTGGGCGCACTGGGAGAGGCCCTGGCTATCCGGAGACCCTGAGCTCCCACGGAGGGGTGGGAGGAGTGGAAGAAGGAGGAGGGAAGTGAGGTCCCTCTCTGGGAGCATCATGAAGAGATGTCTAAGATCTAGCTGAGAGGGGAATCAACTTCTGGGGATTTGCTGTAGGATTCGCATAGGAGGCATTTGCCCTAGTCATGGGAAACATTCTTCCAGCAAAATCCACCAAGTCAAGAGCACCATGGTAGTGGGGAACTTTCTCTTTGAGGCAACCTATTACCTCCTCCTGACCCAGAGCCAGGGTACCAAATGTATGGCGCACCTTCCAGCAACTGGCAAGGCACCCAGGGAACAGTGTGGCAGACCAGGAGGCCTAGCAGACAGGTGAGTGTCCCACGCTTCCTACACAGCGCTGCCAGGCCACTCAAGTCCTGCTTTGCCACGGCTCTTGGCTAGGGTGACTTAAGTCGAAACCATCCAAGTTTTCATCAAATTTGCAAGTATCCTGTGAGCAAGACTCTTGAAGGAATGATGAATTTGGGGTCCCCTGGGATCTGAAGACCTTACTAAGGCGAGAAAGGGGCTGCCCACAGGAACCTGCCGGGGCACCAAGGCACAATGGAGCTGGTGCCAACCTTTAGGCTGGCAGACCCTTCTGACTCCTCCCCTTCCAGGGGCTTCCCCCCGACGCCCTGGCTGCACTTGCAACCCCTTCTCCACTACCTGTCGCAGGGAGAGGCCTCTTTCCTGTCTCTTCCCTCAGTGACTATCAGCCCCGTTGTTCTCACTCCTTTACGTGTCTCCAGGGACAAGTGCAAACTTGGTTCAAAGCAGAATTCTGTCCAGGGCAGCTTTGGTGTGGAAATGGAGCTCTCAGCTGCAAGGCTAGAACACCACACGTGAGCCTGACAGCAAAAAGGCCAGGGGTTCTGGACCAGCTCCATTTCCTGGGGTACCTGCTGAGAGGAGAGCCCCAGTTATATAGCTCTATTTTAGGCAAGATGGTAGAAATAGTAACAACAGTAAACCTAAAAATAATAAGATCTATCATTCTTATGAAATAAATGTTGGCATCACCCATGTCCTTCTGAGACTGGACTTAACACCCTATCATATTGATGAAGAAACTGATTCTGAGCTGTCAAGTAATGCAGCCAAGGTCATACAGCATTGGCACTTAAGCAGGGCTGATTTCAGCACCTGTGCTACGTGACCCCGTGCAGAACCCTTCAGTGGCATTCTGCAGTTTGTTATGTAGTTTAGTGGCTAAGTCATATCTGACTCTGCTGCTCCATGGACTGTAGCCTGCCAGGCTCCTCTGTCTATGGGATTTCCCAGGCAAAAAATACTGGAGTGATTTGCCATTTCCTTCTCCAGGGGAATCTTCCTGACTCAGGGATTGAATCTGCATCTTCTGCATTGCAGATGGATTCTTTACCTCTGAGCCACCAGGAAAGCCCTTTCTGCAGTTTACATCAAGCCATCTTGATTTTTCCCTTGACATTCAGTTTCTTTCCCAGACCTTGTGGTGTTCACTGCCTGTGTTGCTTTCATTAGAAAGGTACGCTTAGGAAGTCAACGTGTCCAGAAAAGTACACTTTTAGGACTGCTACCATTTGGGGCACCTATTCTTCTGACACCAAGATGGTGATTCTGTGAATCAGACACTGCCCTGAAGAATTATGAGCACAAACCCTCTACAGCCCATGGTGTGTGTGCTGGCTATATACGATGAACTTCTGCTCAGACTGCCTCCAATCAAAAGGCCGCAGTTAGGTGCCCAGAGTTGCTCCCCAGTGCTTGAGCTACAGGCTTAATGAAAAGCCCCTCTTGCATTCTTTGTCTGATATCCAAGCTGATAGTAGCTATGAATTTACACTGTCTGTAAGCTTGGTTAACCTTTTTTATTGAAATATTTTGTTTAAATAGGAGGCTGAATCTAGTGATTTACAGCACAAGTTTGTGTGAAATGGGGTGTGAGGCCTGTGGCTTCAGTCTTTAAGGCGCCTCCCCCTAAATGACATGACTTCCATATTCCCACCTCACATTGTCTCAAGCTGTATAGTCTCTCCCATTAGAATAAAAGTCCTGTATCAACCACAACGTGCAGCTCAATGCATCGCTCAGAGGTTTGTGGGAATGAATTAGGGTTTTGATTAATTACCTGGTGTCTTAGCCTTGATGTCAGATCTCACCCTTAATGTATTGCCACGTGAACATGCATAATGGATTGAGAAACCACTCACCCACATAGGAAGTTATTTGGCTGACATTTAATTTTACCACTAGTCAGCCCCATGATATGAGAGACGAGCCATCTTTTGACAGGAAGTCCTCTGCATTCCCCTGGAGATTTGTTGCTGATGAACCAGCCTCTGTGAGGCATCTCATGATTGTTCTTCCGGTCCAGGGTTCATGCTTCACACTCTGTTAGTGTGAGCTCCTCAGTATTGCCAGCAAAGTCAAAGGTGGCTGGTCTTGCATAAAGCAAAGGCTGGTCAGGTACGTCTTTGACTCACATTCTCTCTTGCTACCTCATTCACTGTGGTCTCTACATCTGTATTCTTGGGGGCTTCAGGTGACCCATAATACCAGCCCCTCGTTTCTTGGTCTAGGCTGTATGCTCACCTGCTGCTCTGATCCAACCACCAATGCCAACCATGTCTGCTTTAAGGCTTTACTTCTTTATTTCTATATTCATTCATTCATTTAACAAATACTGGTTCAGCATCTACTACGTGCAGGCACTCTGCTAGATGCTAGGGATACAGTGAGGGTTGGGGACATTTCCTGACAGCTCAGCTGGTAAAGAATCCGCCTGCAATGCAAGAGACCCCAGTTTGATTTCTGGGTTGGGAAGATCCACTGGAGAAGGTATAGGCTACCCACTCCAGTATTCTTGGGCTTCCCTTGTGGCTCAGCTGGTAAAGAATCCGCCTGCAATGCAGGAGACTTGGGTTCGGTTCCTGGGTTGGGAAGATCCCCCGGAGAAGGGAAAGGCTACCCACTCCAGTATTCTGGCCTGGAGAATTCCCTGGACTGTATGGTCCATGTGGCTGCAAAGAGTCTAACATGACTGAGTGACTTTCACTTTCACTTATGACTAACACGGTCCTTACATTTATGACTGTTAGAGCTTAGTGGAAGAGATAGACAGTAACCTAGTATATAAAAATAAATATGCAATTATAAATCATAATAAGTGCTAGGAGGGAAAATAATAGCATGCTATAAAAAAGAATAATACAGGACCTACTTCAGAAGGGTGGGTGAGAGTCAGTCCATAGAATCCTTACTTCATGGCCAAGGAACTAATCTTCCCCTTCTCCATCCTTGAGAATCTCCCTAAGCTGAAGAATCCCCAACCTAAGAAAACAAACCTTTTCTGGAGCACTTACAGCCAATGATTGGTCCACAAGGGGATACAAGGCCTGAGTTCCTTGCCTCAAGGCAGGACAACTCTGAAGCAGGTCCCAGCTCCAGAGCTGCTGATGGGATTGGGTGCAGCTCCATCCAGTTTAGTCACTTTCTCTGTCCAGTCCTGCTCCTCTCACTTCCTTATAAGGACTAGTTCCTAAGGACACTTCCCAGGAGACCTGCATGCAAATCTTGGTCTCGGAACCTTCCCCGAATACCTGACCTATAACATAACTCATCCCATGAGGAAGGATCATCCCGGCATAGAGAATAAGGAGACATGTCTCTAGGGAGGGAGGACAGCAGTTGCAAAGGCCTAGAAAGAGAAGCACTGGGTTGTAGACATTGGTCTGTTATGAGAGAGGATCCCACCTCTCACATTGACATCCCAGGCCTTGGTAGCATGCCCCGGCCTTGCTCATCCACACCTCTCCTGATCCACCTCCCCACACAAATGTAAACCAATCTCCCTGCTTCTGAGGCTCTGTATGGGCTTTCCAGCCTATAGCACCCTTCTCTTCTCTTATCAATTGCCATCCTTATTTTTTTCTCGAAAACTTGATTTCAAGCTTATTTCCTCCTCTCAATTTGTACAATACAGTGCTTAATTGGTAGTGATTCTGCTTTGTACATTTAGGTTTTTAAAAACAATTTTCTTGGGTAGTCCTTAAGGCTCGATGTGGCCAAAAGATGTCTCATGGAAGGGATTATTTGGGCATTTCTACAGAATCCTTTTCTGCTTGGATTAAAGGACTGAGAGAGAGAGATGAAGGGGGGTACCAATGAGGGTTCTTGGCTATGCACAGCAGGACAGTCTGGCTAGTTTAAGAAGGAAAGACATTTCCTGCAGGACATTATATGACTCACAGAGTTATCTGGGAGAGAACCAGAGAACCTCCAAACCAGAGAACCTTACAACCTCTATCACAGGCTACATCAGTGAGAGCATCACTTGACTCAGACTCTGCAGCTCACAGTCACCCTTATGCTGAGTCAGGACATGTCACTAGCATGCCAGTCACTGCTGCCCTCAGAACATCTCTCCCTGCATCCCCTCAGAGCAGTGTCTGCCTTACTGAGTCCCTTGCTTCTGAATCAGAGCCTCACGCAGGGGCATCTGGTCAGTGGAGCATAGGTCACATCCCAGCCCTGCAAGAGAAACTGGCAACTCAGGTTTCTGCCATCTGCTGTAGGGTGCTGTGGACTCACAGGTGGAAAAATTGGAAGCTTAGGAAAAGTGTTCAAATGTGAAAAACAGCCAAAACAATAGTTAATGAGTACAAGATATGGATAGGGGAGCCGGAGACACAGCTTTCAGGGCCTATATGACTGAAGCGACTTAGCAGCAGCAGCAGCAGGATCACTGTAGGAAGCTGACTTGTATCTGTGAGTCAGTGACCACCCCTCTCTCTCTTCACATCCAATCCCTGCGGAAGACCTGATTAATTCTTAACCATCTCTTAAAATCTTCTATCTCCCTACTAGCATTCGAGTCCAGAGGTCAGCAAGCTTCAGATTGCAAGCCAAATCCAGTCTACCTCCTGCTTTTGTGAATCAGGGCTTATTGGACCACAGCCATCCCCACTCACTAGCATGTTGTCTATAGCTATTTTGAGGGGAGTCCTTTTGCTAGAGATCACAGGGCTGACAAAGCATAAGCTACTTATTACCTGATCTTTTACAGAAAAGGCTTGCTGACCTCTATCCTAGGCTAAACCATCTCTTACTAGACTTCTGAAAGAGCTTCCCCTGACGAATCCCACATTTGTTAAAAGAACCTACAATCTGATGCCACGTTAGAGACAGAGTATTCATTGCAAAACATAAATCATTTTGGTCCAAGACAAAACTTTCCACTGACTCCTCTTACACTTAAAACCGAGAACAACATCCTCAGTATGGCAAGAGGGTTTTGTTACCTGCAAGGTTTAACTTGTGTCTCCATGCAGGTGGACCAGCGGGATGATAACACTGAGTGGAAGACATCAAGAAACATGGCTAGAGAATATGGCTTTTTCTAGAGGTCAAGGATGGGAAGTGATGTTCTGACAAAGCATAAGACAAGAGCCTGACCCCAGATACCAGATACCGGGAAGAGCTTCTTCATTCCCAAGTCCCTCACAGAGCAAACAGCTATGGTGAACAATGCCTGAATGAGGATTCAGCCAACTGCAAGAAGCCTGCTTGTGCCACTCTCCTTTTCTTAAAAATAGCTTCCTGTCTTCCTCTTCCTTAACCTTTACCTGCCTGATACAAGGTCTCTGACTGTGGTCTTGCTTGCTTATCAGATGCAAGTGATGAATGCGATGCATTCCAGGACATTTCCCTCTGCTGCATAAATGTGCTGCATTAACCACAAAAATAAATGGTTAGTTTTCCACATCTAGGGAACTGCAGCAGGCTCATGCTTCAGGCATGCATAACAGTCATTCCTGAAATGTATCCTCTAATCTGAGAGTCAATACTCTCATGGTATTACCTCAGCACATTAAAAAAAATTTTGTTTGTGGTTTTTGTTGTGTTTTAATGTTGTTTTGTCTTGTTTTTCTAAAATATCTTTTTCTTAAAAAAGTAAGAGTAGTATACAATTGGAGAAAGAAATGGCAACCCACTCCAGTGTTCTTGCCTGGAGAATCCCAGGGACGGGGGAGCCTGGTGGGCTGCCATCTATGGGGTCACACAGAGTTGGACACGACTGAAGTGACTTAGCAGTATACAATTATACCTTGAACTACACAATGAGGAGAAACTAGATGTCAAGCAAATGAGTTGGTTATGTTATCATTTTGTGAACATATCTGTCCACTTCATAATGCTTCATGGGTTAACAAATTTTAGTACTTGTAACAACTGCTTTTTTATGTTATAAAACCTCCAATTGTCACAACTAGGCATCCTTCTCTTCAGGCTGACTGCTCTATTATTTTTTTTAACACTCTTCCCATGAACTGCTAAAGATATTCTTGCTTTATGTCAACATCAAAAGTATTCTCTCCTGGCCCAAACATGCAGTAATGAGTCCTCTCCAAGCAGCCCTGAGTATCTGCCTTTCTGTCTGTCTATCCATCCAACTATTCACTTATCTATCATCTATCTCTTTATTTATCTATCATTATCCCTCTATCTATCATCTATCACTTATCTATCATCTATGTATGTATGTAACTATCATCTATCACCTATCAGTCTGTTTACTGGTTTGGAGTGCAGTATTAGATGTCAAAATTAGTTCTAGGACTGTATGGTGTAGGGCTGTATAGGTATGGTGACAACAGGCATATTATTTATTATTAGATATCTGGAGTAAAAATTTTATAGGAATATGATATACATGCAGAACACTATACAAAACATAACAGAGTAGAGCTTAGTGGGTTTTCCAAAACGTGGAAGCTGCCATGCCATATAACCACAACCCAGACCAAGAAACAGAACTTGACTGGTACCACCCAAAGTCCCTCATGACCCATTCCAGTCACTGCTCCTCCAAAGGTAACAACTATTAAAAGATCTATCGCATTGTGTCTCTTTACCATGTCTTACAAGAACAGCTTTAATACTGGATTAGGGCTTACTCACATCTTTCGGAGGGATGCAGTTCAACCTATAAGGGTCATTTTTAAAGCTCCGTAGTTAGTTGCATACCTAATTAGGATGTTGTATCTTTCTGGTAAGATGGTGGATCTCAGCCCTTATGTGGGTTTTCATTTCCTGACTTACTGCTTCAGTGTCCACCTGCTCTGCTGCTGTGAACTCTGCCACCTGTCATCTCAAGTCAGTAAGGCTGTGGATTTCCACCACCAGACCTAAGGACAAGATGGTACTTGGGGACCCTCCAAGGCAAGAGAACCTGGGCTCACCTGATGCAGCTGCAGTTTAGCAAGAGTCAGCTCCTCTTAGTGTTTACTATGTCACTGGTCAATTTCTTGTGCCTTCAAATAATTTGGCCCAGCTGCTTTGACTGTTACCTGTGAGAGCAATTGTGCCCCCTCTTTATATTACTATTCCTATAAGTCACCCTATATTTTACCCTTGCACAAGTACAATATGCTTTAATTACCTAAACTTTGTAAGAAACTGTACCATAAAGTTTTGTTTTTCTTGTTCCAGAGTATCTTGGGTCTTCTTGCCATTTACCATTCCTTATAAATTCTGGAAGAAGGTTTTCAGTTTCAGTGACAAAAAACAAGTCTATAGGTCAAAGATATAGTCTATATTTGTTTGGCACTGTTAAACTGAGAGATTAATTTGAAGAGAACTGACATTATTACAACCCTGCATCTTTCAATATACAGATATATCCATCCCATATATCCATGGGCATATCCATCCCTAGCTTTATTTATATCTATTTAAATTTCTCTCAATATTTCTTTGTATTTTTCAGTGTAGAGAACTTGTGTATCTTTCATTAGACTTATCCTTTAGAATGTGAAGTTTTATGATGTTGTTTTAAATGGCATTAAAAAATTTTTATTTTCTAAATGCTTGTTGCTGATATACAGTAATATAATTATTTATATCAACTTTGTTTCTTGCATTCTTTCAAAATTCACTTATTAATGCTAAAGTTTGTTCTTACTGTAGATATTTCTTGAATTTTCCACAAAATATAATCTGCAAATAATACAGTTTTAGTTCTTAATTTCCAAACTTCTCATTCCTTGTATTTTCTCACTTATCTCCTTTTTTGAACTGTCTAGAACTTTACCTACTGTGCTAAATAGGAGTAGGGGAAGGTGGCATCTTTCTGTTGTTGATCTCAGTAGAGAAGCTTTCAACAGTTGACCATATGTGAAAATTGTGTTAGCTGTACATTTTTATCAGATAGTTTTGTTTAGGAAATTTCCTTCCATTATTGGGTTCATTTCCGAATGCTGAAATAAACTTAAAAACCTAATTTGAATGTAATATATTTTGCCTCCTTATATCTTTAGATTTTATTTGCTAATGTTTTGGTTATAGTTTTCATCTTTCTTATGAGATTGACATATAATTTTCCTTTCTTTTAATGTCTTTGTCATGTTTTATGTCAAGAATGTTTGTTGCAAAAAACTAAGTTGAGAATAATATAAGATTATTATTGATTATCTTTTCCATATAGTATAGAAAGAATTCACTATTGAAGCCATTTGGGCTTGAAGATTTTAATTACAAATTTAATTTCTTTATCACCTATATGAATAATCATATTTTCCATTTCTTCTCTTGTCAGTTTTAGTTAGTTGCTTTTAAAAATTTGAATGTTTCATAAAGTTTTTCAAATTTACTGGCACAAGGTGCTCATGATCTACTCCTTCTATGTTTATAGGATCTGCATTTTCTTTCCCTTATTCATTACTGATATTTGCAATTTGTGCCCTTTTTTTTTTTTCTTGATCAACCTTCTTAGGGGCTTATTGAGAAAAAGGCAAGAATGCATAAATGAGAAATATCAGGAATTAATGACTAATGCAGCTCTGAATATTAAAGTACATTTTTTTCTATTTATCTTGAATAGATTAACAGGAATAGAAATAGTGATCATATAGTAAATTTGCCTTTACATTTTAAAGAAACTGCCAAACTATTATCCAAGGTTTCTGTATTATTTTACATTATCATTAGCAATGTACAAAGTTTCCAATTTTTTCTACATTCTCACCAATACTTGGTTATTACATTTCTTTTTGGCTACACCCATTCAGTGGGTGTATAGTGATATCTCATTGTGATTTTAATTTACATTTCTCTAACAGTAATAGTAAGTACTTCATTGTACTAATTAGCCATGTTTACAAATTCTTTGATAAAATGACTATANGAAGTTTTATGATGTTGTTTTAAATGGCATTAAAAAATTTTTATTTTCTAAATGCTTGTTGCTGATATACAGTAATATAATTATTTATATCAACTTTGTTTCTTGCATTCTTTCAAAATTCACTTATTAATGCTAAAGTTTGTTCTTACTGTAGATATTTCTTGAATTTTCCACAAAATATAATCTGCAAATAATACAGTTTTAGTTCTTAATTTCCAAACTTCTCATTCCTTGTATTTTCTCACTTATCTCCTTTTTTGAACTGTCTAGAACTTTACCTACTGTGCTAAATAGGAGTAGGGGAAGGTGGCATCTTTCTGTTGTTGATCTCAGTAGAGAAGCTTTCAACAGTTGACCATATGTGAAAATTGTGTTAGCTGTACATTTTTATCAGATAGTTTTGTTTAGGAAATTTCCTTCCATTATTGGGTTCATTTCCGAATGCTGAAATAAACTTAAAAACCTAATTTGAATGTAATATATTTTGCCTCCTTATATCTTTAGATTTTATTTGCTAATGTTTTGGTTATAGTTTTCATCTTTCTTATGAGATTGACATATAATTTTCCTTTCTTTTAATGTCTTTGTCATGTTTTATGTCAAGAATGTTTGTTGCAAAAAACTAAGTTGAGAATAATATAAGATTATTATTGATTATCTTTTCCATATAGTATAGAAAGAATTCACTATTGAAGCCATTTGGGCTTGAAGATTTTAATTACAAATTTAATTTCTTTATCACCTATATGAATAATCATATTTTCCATTTCTTCTCTTGTCAGTTTTAGTTAGTTGCTTTTAAAAATTTGAATGTTTCATAAAGTTTTTCAAATTTACTGGCACAAGGTGCTCATGATCTACTCCTTCTATGTTTATAGGATCTGCATTTTCTTTCCCTTATTCATTACTGATATTTGCAATTTGTGCCCTTTTTTTTTTTTTCTTGATCAACCTTCTTAGGGGCTTATTGAGAAAAAGGCAAGAATGCATAAATGAGAAATATCAGGAATTAATGACTAATGCAGCTCTGAATATTAAAGTACATTTTTTTCTATTTATCTTGAATAGATTAACAGGAATAGAAATAGTGATCATATAGTAAATTTGCCTTTACATTTTAAAGAAACTGCCAAACTATTATCCAAGGTTTCTGTATTATTTTACATTATCATTAGCAATGTACAAAGTTTCCAATTTTTTCTACATTCTCACCAATACTTGGTTATTACATTTCTTTTTGGCTACACCCATTCAGTGGGTGTATAGTGATATCTCATTGTGATTTTAATTTACATTTCTCTAACAGTAATAGTAAGTACTTCATTGTACTAATTAGCCATGTTTACAAATTCTTTGATAAAATGACTATATAAATTGCATTTTTGTCTTGAGTTATAGGGATGATTTAAATATATTAAATAGGAGGCATTAAAAATCCAGGATGTTTTCAGTCTGCCTTGGGTTTTATTGTCTTATAGTCGCTTTTGAGTCTCATGGTTCATGTATGCAGCCTCAGAGTAAGGAGGACTGTAGAAATAGCTTGGAGATTTTGTGTCTCCACTGAGCACATATACAGATTCAGCCAAGAATATGTTTGCCCCAGCTGGGACAACACATTCAGAAAACTAAGATCGTGGCATTTGGTCTCATCACTTAATGGCAAATAAATGGGGAAACAATAGAAACAGTGAAAGACTTTATTTTGGGGGGCTCCAAAATCACTGCAGATGGTGACTGCAGCCATGAAGTTAAAAGATGCTTGCTCCTTAGAAGAAAAGTTATGACCAACCTAGACAGCTTATTAAAAAGCAGAGACATTATTTTGCCAACAAAGGTCCTTCTAGTCAAAGCTATGGTTTTTCTAGTAGTCATGTATGGATGTGAAAATTGGACCATAAAGAAAGCTGAGCTCTGAAGAACTGATGCTTTCGAACTGTGGTGTTGGAGAAGACTCTTGAGAATCCCTTGGACTGCAAGGAGATCCAACCAGTCCATCCTAAAGGACATCAGTCCTAAATATCCACTGGAAGGACTGATGCTGAAGCTGAAACTCCAATACTTTGGCCACCTGATGTGAAGAACTAACTCGTTGGAAAAGACCCTGATGCTGGGGAAGATTGAAGGTGGGTGGAGAAGGGGACAACAGAGGATGAGAT
This sequence comes from Oreotragus oreotragus, assembly GCA_006410675.1. Lineage (NCBI taxonomy): Eukaryota > Metazoa > Chordata > Mammalia > Artiodactyla > Bovidae > Oreotragus > Oreotragus oreotragus. The sequence goes on from SJYX01021956.1 coordinate 211,927, forward strand.
GGTTGGATGGCATCACCGACTCAATGGACATGAGTTTGAGTGAACTCCGGGAGCTTGTGATGGGAGGAAAGCCTGGCGTGCTGCAGTCCATGGGGTCGCAAAGAGTCAGACATGACTGACCAATTGAGCTGAACTGAACGGACTAAAGTTTACACAGCGCCTGTAATCTTGAAGTACTAGTGTGAAGCCATTGGCCTTTCTACTTGTTTGTCTCAGAGAAATCATTTCCACTTAACATGAGCGTTACCACTGCCCCAGATGGAAGGAGTCCCCCTTCAGCTGTGTTAGTCCTCATGGTCTGCCTCGCCTGGGCACAACATCCACATTACCTGTTAGAGGAGAGGGTAGTGAGAGTAGTTCTAGCAGCAAGCCTGCATGCCAGACTCCCACTGTTGTTGCCCTAAGTTCAGCAGCTTATCAAAGACTGTCATATGACTTTGGTGCAATTCCAGAGTGATGACATGATCAGTTTTGTCAATTTCGTTCAGGTTTTTTGAGGACAGGACTTGCTGATCTCATTTGGCCAAAGTCAGGAGTCTTGACCTTCACATGCTTGACTTTCAAACTTTCTTCTATTTAATATACACGTTTAATTCTACACAGTTTCTTCTAAGAAAAGCTTAAGTTGCACTGAATACTTTTTGATATGTCTTATTTCATTATAATTCATTTTAAAATACTTCAAAATTTCCATTTTGATTATCTGCCTGATGGGTCATTTATAACTGTATTGTTTAACTGCACATTATAGAAATCTTTTAATACTGATTACTGCCTTCATTAAAGCATTTTAAAAGAGAAAATTCTAAATCAGTCTTGACTTTTCCTCATCCCAGAGCACATCTGACAATATCTGGAGACATTTGTTTTTGACAAAATTGTTGGAGGGGAGTTGATTCTAGCATCCAGGGGAAATAGAACAGGACTACTGCTAAGCATCCTATAATGCATATCTAGGAGAGCCCCTCACAACAAAGAATTAGTCCAAGATGTTAATAGTGTCCAGGATGAGAAACTCTGAAATCTGTTTGACACTAACCTCAAAATCTAGCTTTTCACAAATTTTGGTAAATGTTTCACACTTACTAGAAAGGGATGTGATTCTGTTACTATCTGATTCATTCCTCTGTTACATTCATGTTTGTTAATTCTGTTTTTAATGGATTCTGTATTCTTATTAATTTTTTGTTTGCTTGTGCTATCAGAAGAGAGGTATGTTACATCTCCCGTATTATTTATGGATTTCTTTCTTTCTTTTGTCTAGTTTTTCAATTATTGCTTTATATATTTTAAAGTAGTTTTTAGGTTCATAAAAATGTAATGTTTTTCTATCTTCCAGGCAGTTAAGTTTTTGTCATTATAAAATTCCTCCTAGTAATGCTTCATGCATTATATGATATTATATGAGGTTTCTTAGGGCTAATGTTTCCATATCTTTTTTCCCATCCTTTTGATTTTCAACTCCTCTATAAATTATCCTATTCCTTTTAAGCATAATATCATTAGGTTTGGGGTTTTATCCAGTCTAATAGTATTTGCCTTTTTATTGAAATAGTCATGTAATTCTTAAGAGTCCCTTGGACTGCAAGGATATCAAACCAGTCAATCCTAAAGGAAATCAATCCTGAATATTCATTGGAAGGACTGNTTTAAGCATAATATCATTAGGTTTGGGGTTTTATCCAGTCTAATAGTATTTGCCTTTTTATTGAAATAGTCATGTAATTCTTAAGAGTCCCTTGGACTGCAAGGATATCAAACCAGTCAATCCTAAAGGAAATCAATCCTGAATATTCATTGGAAGGACTGATGCTGAAGCTCCAACATTTTGGCCACCAGATGAGAAGGGCTGACTTTTTGGAAAAGACTTGTGCTGGGAAAGATTGAGGGCAGAGGTAGAAGGGGGCGACAGAGGATGAGATGGTTGAATGGAATCACCAACTCAATGGCCACAAGTTTGAGCAAACTCTGGGAAATAGCGAAGGACAGGGAAGCCTGGTGTGCTGCAGTCCATTGGGTTGCAAAAGTCAGACACAACTTAGCAACGGAACAACAACATGCAATTTACATCTAATATTGTTACTAACGTATTTACATCTATCATCTTTTAATGATATTTTTCATGCATCATCTACTTTGGGTTCCTTTTTCTCTCCTTGCTTTAGACATTTTTGATTAATCAAATATTTATATTAGTTTTTCCTCTTCATTTTCTTGCTTACTACAAGTGAATTTTTCTTCTATTCTTTTAGTAATTATCCTAGATATTGCATAATGCATTATTTAGAATCCAACATAAGTTGGTAGTTGTACCTCTTCTTGGATAATTTTGAGTTTAGAATACTTAACCTCTACTTGTTCCTTGGTATCTTTGGTGTTTTTTTGTGGTGCTATCATACATTTTCATTTCATATATATATTTGTAACCTCACAAGACATTTTTTTTTTTTTTTTTTGGTACAGTTGGTTGGCCCTCATGTTTATCCAGTTATTTACCTTTCCCTTTGTGTTCTTCATTCCTTCTTACATATCCTTGATTCCATCTGCTGGGAGGTGGAGGTATTGAATAATATCCTCTGAACTGAGAAGAAACATTGAGGCTGAAAAATGAAGGAGGCGACTCCATGAAGTATAATTATGAAGTTTATTGTGGGGAACTTACACACGGGCAGGATGAAGGGACAGTGATCCAAAGGCATTTGCAGCTGTGCTTGGAGAAGCTGAAAGGGGTACAACAGGCTAAAGCTAAAAATAGAATCGGGCTACCACGTGAGAAGCATGTCTGCAAGATGGGAACCAAGGATTTTCTCCTCTCCCTGAGGGTCGCATGCCCATTTAACCATTTGAAACAGAAAAAGGCATTCTTCCAGATTCCAAAGGTAGAAGCTGGTAGGGAACTCATCTGGTGTGGGCACATTCCTTGTGAGTTAGGGTACTGCCCAGTCACAGGGAAAGGAGAGGGTGCAGGACAGCCAGGCTGAGACGAAGCTGACCACACAGACATAGTGTGGTTCGCCACACATCATCAGATTATTTCCCTTCTATCAGAGCTCTCTTAGTACTTATTTAACATAGAATTGCAGATAGCAAATTCACTCAATCTTTATATATCTAGAAAGTATTTTTCTCTTCACTTATGAAAGTTACTTCTGTTAGGTTTGGAATTACACAGTGTATTACAAAGTAGAGACATCACTTTGTGGACACAGGTCCATATAGTCAAAGCTATGGTTTTTCTAGTAGTCATGTATGGATGTAAAAGTTGGACCATAAACAAGGCTGAGCACTGAAGAACTGATGCTTTTGAACTGTGCTGCTGGAGAAGATTCTTGAGAATTTCTTCAACTGCAAGAAGATCAAACCAGTCGATCCTAAAGAAGATCAACCCTGAATGTTCATTGGAAGGACTGTTGTTGAAGCTGAAGCTCCAGTACTTTGGCGTGAAGTATCTCATGTGAAGAGCTGACCCGTTGGAGGAAGCTGATGCTTTCCCAGACCCTGATGCTGGGAAAGACTGAAGGCAAAAGAAGAAGGTGGTGGCAGAGGATGAGATGGTTAGATAGCATCACCAATTCAATGAGCATAAATTTCAGCAAACTCCAGGACATAGCAGAAGACAGGGAAGCCTGGCGGGGTGCAGTTCACGGGTTGCAGGGTTGGACACAACTTAGCAAGTGAACAACAATGATAATGGAATTACATGGTGGTAGTGTTCGTTTGTTTTTTTTTTAGCACCTTAAGTATAGCATTCTGTTGCTTGTAAGCTGCTATAGTTTCACTTGGGACCTCAGCGGTCTGTTATATTCTTGTTTCTTTTAAAGGTAATACATCTTTATACTGGCTCTTTTCAAGTCCTGAAAGTGAGTTCGGGGTAGTTTGGGCAGACAACTCTAGAGTGTTTGATCACAACATGGCACAGACACGTGTATGTGGGCTTGGGGGGAGTACCTTCTCTTGGCTATTGTAGATTCTTTATTAAACGGGGAGGGGAACTATCTTAATCAAGCTGAGATGCTACAACAAGATAACATAGATTGAGTGGCACAAACAATAGACAGTTATTTTTCACAGTTCTGGAGGCTGGGAAGTCCAAGAGCAAGGTGCTGGCAGATTCAACCCTTGGTGATAACTTTCTTCCTGGTTTGCAGATGGCTGCCTTTCACTGTATTCTTACATCATAGAGTGAACTAGAGTTCTAGTCTCTCTCCCTCTTCTTATAAGGATACTAATCCCACCACGGCAGCCTTACCCTCACGACCTCATATAAACCGAACCACCTCTCAAAGGCCCCATCTCTAAATACCATTGCAATGGAAGTTAGGACCTCAACATATGAATTTTTAAGGGACACAAATGTTTAGCCCATGACAGGCAGAGAAGGGCAAAAGACATCCATTCTTTCACCTAATAGCTAAGCATTGATTCTATAACAAAGGTTAAACTCTAAAATTAGGACTGAAAGTAAACAAATAAGATAAGCAATTATAACAGTACAGAATACAAATGATACAGGCTACAACAGTACAGAAATTATACAAATGACAATTGAGCAATGAGAGGGGGAAAAATGGGAGATAGAAAAGTCTGCTGGTCTTTAAAAGCTAGAAATCAAAGGATAGCATTTAAAGCACATAAATCAAGTATGGTCTGTTCTTCCCAGGGCCTATTTCTACTACATGAATTAGATCATATGTACCTGATTTGAAGTTGGTAGCGATGAGGCTGGCATACTGAGGAAGTCACATTTATCCACGAAAATATTTATCAGAGTGTTACATTTCAAACCACAGGGAAGGGCGGTAAGTTCCAGAGGAGTGCAAAACTGAACCTAAAGCCCAGCGACTCCTTAATGCCCTTCTTGGCTCACCTTTTCCACATGCGCTGTCTCCGATGGTTTCCTGCACATTACTGCCCCGCCACCGAGACTGCTGCCCTTGCTTCCAGAAAGCAACAGCGGCAACACTTGCTCATACCTCCTCCCCTCAAACTACCTGCATTTTTTAAAATACCATATTTATTGTTCATTCCTCTATTTATTAAAAACTTAACATCATTGATTGACTGCCTGATTATTGGGCAAGGGTTTAGATTTTGAACGGTCTGATCCTAACTCTATTTTCCCCAAAGCTTGTTATATCTAGAAGAGAGCTTTCTTAAGTATGCACACAAACACCAAACCTTGATAACACGCAGACATGAAAATTTAATAACAGATGGCCAGAACTATGTTGAATAGTAGCGGTGAAAGTGG